>JARBER010022235.1:0-19724 GCA_030265075.1 Balanus glandula | reverse complement strand
GTACGATACCAGCCTCCTCTCAACCGACCCGGTACGATACCAGCCTCCTCTCAACCGACCCGGTACGATACCAGCCTTCTCTCAACCGACCCGGTACGATACCAGCCTCCTCTCAATTGACCACCCGGTACGGTACCCTGTCCGGCGTCTCTCGGTTAGGGACGCGTACATTTCTGATAATAACGTTAGAAACGTACTAGAAGAACATGTTTTCTCCTAGTTTCACACTTATACTTATTTGGCTGCCAACAAACTGTAGCGTTTCCGCCCGTGGTTGGCTTCAGTATAAATCAACGTAAGCTGACTGACTGGTGGTATGGCATGACTGTGTCTTGCGTGATACTCTGTGCCGCACGTAGCGGTCACAGGGTCAGTGACCAATGACCATGGCTGGCCTGCTGGGTAGAAGGCTGGGCAGCTGTCAGTGGCCGTGGCTGGCCTTCTGGGTACGAGGCTGGGCAGCTGTCAGTCGCTCCGACATACCGTCATCGGCCGGCAATGCAAGGCGTGGCGTCGGCACGCAACATGCACTGCTGACGGCAGGACGGCACGCTGAGCCGGACCGACTGAGGCGAGCCGGCGGTGACGGGCCCCGGCCATCGCGTGCCGCCTGGATGTGCTTCGTGTTCCTGACGACACTGACATGAGGCTCATCCGTGTATTTGACAGTGTAGGGTATGGTGGAAAGTTTGCAGCTACTGCGGTATTACTGTAATGCGTGCTCACTGCACAGTAGAGTAGATCAGCCACTTTTCCTCAAACACAAAGTAAAGCTCGCAGATAGCAATTTATCAAGGTGAAGGTGAATTTGACCGAACCCATGTCCATATCGGTATAAAGTGTCTCGGTTATGAAGTAATAATAGATACCTACTACGCAGGTAACCGATAACGTTGTAACAGCATTGCCAGAAATCAAGCTTAAATTTTACGTTTTGAAAACGTTGCGTCAACGTCGTGAGCGTTCTGGAGAAGAAAGTTATATAGGAGTCTCTATT
Organism: Balanus glandula; assembly: GCA_030265075.1. Taxonomy (NCBI): domain Eukaryota; kingdom Metazoa; phylum Arthropoda; class Thecostraca; order Balanomorpha; family Balanidae; genus Balanus; species Balanus glandula. The sequence continues at coordinate 18,727 of JARBER010022235.1, read as the reverse complement.
AAACGTTATAGAAACGTTGTATCGCTACGGTGTTATAACTTAGTTGCAGTAGCTTTGAAAGAATATCTGGCAATGTGGTGCAATTACCTAAATTGAGTTAATTCATCTTCTTACTAGGATTGTTGAGCGACCACGTTCGTCACGTTAGCCATGGTTGTCAAACGAAACGTTGTAACAACGTTGCTACAACGTCTTGGAAGCGCAAGGTAACGTTGTGACAACGTTCCTGGAAGTCTACAAGATTACCCTGTTGTAACGTTGTGTTGCGCGTCACATTCTTTTCACGACGCTGTGACGTCAAATTGTTAGCTGGGTTCACTGATTTGTCTGAAGCACACCGGAGTTGAAGTTTCTGTCATGCGCGCTGCATTATTTCACGTACATACAACGCATTAAAACAATTTAACTAAATTAACCATAAAATACATACTGTGTTTTACTTAAATGTTTTTAGTGATATGAATAACACATAAAAATGCTTACCTTGCTTTAGAGTTTGGACCCTCTATTAATGGTTGTTTATAGTCACAGAAGCGGCAGTTGTGACGAAAATTATGCTGGGCCGACGATTATTTTATTACATTCATTCGTCTATCGACACAAATAATATACGTTTGATACGAAAAACAGGAATGATAAAGAGTCACAGATGAGCAACAAGTGGCAAGCATGCATCACGCACCGTCCTTAGTGTAGTTGTTAAACACGAAATAACAGTCAACGTAAATTGAAAATGCTTTCCCTAGAACTTGTTCAGCTGAAGCAGATCGATGCTCCACACGGTATAGATTACCGTGGCTGGCTGGCGTAGTTATCTTTGCGAAACTGGTTCAAACATGCATTAAATTGCATTAAATTTGAATGTAATTGCTGTCACAACAATAATTTTAAATTATGTTTTTCGAAGTATAAGGTTACCAATACTCTGCCAACACTTAGCAATATGACTATATTGCTTCTTTGTATTATAAAAGAGAACAAAGAGCAAACACGGCTGTCATGGTTAATGCTCTGCTCAGATGATCAAATCACCGATGGAAAATGAATTAAATAGAGGAATCGGAAAAGTGTTGCATGGTGCACGTTTAAGCACTTATTAGAGCGCGAGCCAGAAGATGACCGCGTGACGGTCAGTTGCTGAGAACATTACCAGGGCTCGGGTAATATCATTGCGGCCGCAACGGAAAATGCACAGACCCAGGGCTGAAACCTATGCAGCACGAATCACCAGCATGGTTTCACACGCGTCTGTGGGTTCTGCTCTTACCAGAACCAACACCGAATAGATATCGTCTTCACCCGCATTCCAGATACTCCTGCACACATCCTAAATAAAAGCTCTCATCATATCGTACGCTAGCAAAAACTCCGATCACCCAGCAAGCACACCCATTCACGCGTCACATTCGCTACCCCAGGCGAGGCACAGAATCGACTTCCCCACGTCGATACATAAATCGGATCCAGAAGTCTTAACCTAACAACTCGTCACAGACGAACGTTGTTCACTGGTAACGCAACACTGCTGCTGCCACTCGGCGGCACATCGCCAGCGCCGTCTACACCACTGCGGCCAGCTCTGGCAAGGCCCGGAGTCTCGGTCTGAGTTCGCCGCGCTCCACAGCAGCCTTTCACGCGCCAAACCAGTTGGCAGCACTGTGTCCGACACTGACTATCACATCCACGAGCTGTGACGGGACTGCCGGGCGGCAGCGCACCGCCGGCAGCTCTTGTGCGCCACGTCCGCCTCTTCACTGCCAGTTGGAGACGTACATGGCTCGCCGCTGCTGGAAGGACGGTGGCAGGCGACCGTGCATCGGGTTCCAGCCGGCCATCCGCGCGTACGGAGATTCCACCTTCCCGTCCATGTCTGCAGCGAGGCAGGCGGCGTCAGGAACGGCTCTGGGGTCAGGGAATCATCAATATTCTGTTCAAGGAAAATATGTATTATTACTATTAAAAAGGTAAGAACAGTAGATCTGTAGAGGTGACTATTAACGATATATTTGAATTAAAGCTGCAACTTGCGAAAATAGTGTCCGAAAATAAATGACAATAAACATTTAGATATTTGCAGTTTCGGCTTGTAAAAAAGTCACAAAATTCACATGGTATATTGCACAGTTAAACTTTGGATTACATTCATTTGAATTTGATTTTCAATACAGAAGAATCAAAACAATACAGCTCCAGATAGTAATTTAAGCCGTATATGAAAGCTCTTAAATGAATAAATAATCCTGGTCCTGAGTCTGACATCTTGCATAATAGTGGTTTGCCCCTTGGCATAACCCACTATTTATACCTATTATTCTGCCATCATAATACACACTCATTCCCTAACCGATTGCAGTCACACGTCTGATCTCCCCAATCCACCGTGCAGGCCCGCACCATGCCTGCGATCCCGGCTATATATACAGCGGTAAGCGAGTTCAGCAGCGCCACAAGCCCGGCTTCATCGCAACAGTCCGTGCAGGGGGGAGGGGGGTCACGTACCTCAGCCGGCGTCCGTCAAAAGCGGTCAAGGTCACGGCGCGGTGTGCCCGCGGTCGGTTTCGGTCACTGTCGGTCACTGTTGGTCACCGTTGGTCACTGTCTGTCACTGTCTGTCACTGTCGGTCGGTCGGTGCCAAGCGGTCGGCGGTGGCCACATGCCAGCTTCACTGTCGTTTAGACGCGGTTGGCGCAGGGATGCATTTTAAAGTGTGCATTGCAGCAATGTCGGGACAAGCGGTGCTCATTGTATACGTACAGCGCGCGGAAACGTTGGTGCATGGCTCGGCAGTGTAATGTGAGAAAATAGCAAACTAAAATCAATGATATTTAAATAGGTAATTATTTGATCAATGATATTTAAATAGGTAATTATTTGACGAGGGACTTTCATGAAGTTCTAAACAGCATAACGATACACAATGTAATATTTCATTATAACTGAATGTTGAAAACTGAGCTTTGAAATACAAAAAGAGAAATTTGAATATATTTCGGATTAAATATTTCTTCAGTTCAATTGATCCAAGTATGGTTAGAGCTTCTTAAACAAAATAAATGAACATGTTTCAATGGAATTATATATATACCTTGCCAGTAATAACATTAATATTTTAAAAAAAAACGCTTAGCTCAGCTCTTAAGATTTAAACGTGAAGCGGTCGCAGTGAACGTTAGTGAACGATGTGGCTGCCGTATTGCGTAGCAATGGAGGAGTACATCTTCGAAAGTACTCGCTATACTTTGGAACTTATACATATATATATATATATATATATATATATATATATATTTATAAGGAGATTTAATCGTCAATATAAGTAGACTAAGTCGATCATGTTCGTCGCATATGGATTCAATTGTCTTTTTAAAACACTTTCGTATGTGCAAGGTTGTATCTTTTTACATGTATATTGTATACCAAGTATACAATAATATAATTCTTGTATTTGTATGCACTTCTATCTACACTATAAAAAAACATAAAATCCACCACCATCAAATCAAACATCAGACAACGACCTCGAACGTCTGCGTTCGTAAAGCATGTGAAGCGAAGTCAAGTCGCCCTACTTTAGGTCAAGTAGTTCATGTCAGGTCAGGTGAGGTCAGAACAAGTCAGGTCAGATCAGGGTAGGTCAGTTGTGATCAGCTCAGCTCAGGTCAGGTAAGGGTATTTCGTGTAAAGCCAGGTGAATATGAGCGCATGCAGAAGCACAGAGACAGAAGCCCAGTTCAGTGTCGGTGGCTTACCGGGTGGGGGATGTGTGAGGGCGAGACAGGGGGCGCCACAGGGTACCTATTGGACGGGCCTGCCCGGCTGGTGTCTATAGTAGAGCTCCCACTCGCGGTCCACGGCTGCTGAGAGCGGAGCCGAGCGGACAGAGCGGCGCACAGTCAGAGATAGAGCAGAGCACAGCCAGCAGAGTTGGGTGAGTGGAACGAGAGGAGGGTGAAGATGTTGAGTCTAGACATCAGAGGTTGCGGGTGAAAAAAGATATTCGATGAACAGAAGAATAAATATGTTGTATACTGTTGGACGCATATTTTAACGCACTGGTAGGGTGTACATTACTACTATTATGTTGATCTTCATTGTTGTAAAATATGAAAACAAATGTATGGTAATATGATAGGAGGCTTTTAATCTAATGATTATCTCAATAAAATATGTTTTCTTTATCTGAAACCTAAGGTCATGCATGTCTTACGCGCATTTGTATATTCAACTAAAAACTATTCCAAAGAATGCTTTGGAAATTTAGCCAGAAAACAACTAGGTATTCAGGGTGCAGCTATTCTAAGGATCCTTAGTCGCTAATGCTAATGCTCTCTATTGGTTGCATTTTAATATCTAGCTCTACAACTCACCCTGGTGTAAGGCCATAGGCTGAACGAAATTCATCGGGTTTTGTAATTGTGACATCCGGTGGATGTTAGGCATGGACACATACTGCATGCGTCCTGGAGAGAGAACACAAACACACACACACGAACCAGTGTCACAGGAGGCACACAGAAGACACTCAGGAAGTGGTGACGTCATTGGGACAGACGACCACGGGTGGAAGAGTGGACAGTGTGATTGGCGTCATATCGACGTCAGCGTGAGGCAGAGCGACACAGAAGCAGCTGGGCAGGGTTTGGACATGCGCTGTGTGTGACACTGCCGAATGTGACACGGGGCTAATATGTGACACAGCTGAATGTAACACGGGGCTAAGATGCAACACATCAGCTGGTGACAACACAGAACAGTGCAAGAACCAGTGTCCCCGAGGTACCGTCCAGATGTTCTCAATGGACTAACTGGTCGTGAAACAAAGCATGATAAGTGAATAGGTAGGACAAGTTAGCGCTTGCTGGCTAGCGTAAACTATTGGTCGCTTGGAGAGATATTGGATGATAAGATTAGCCATGGATATGTTTACACTTGATTTATCGAGAAAGCGTATCATATTTTATCATGCACATAACACAACACGAAGCAGTGACTAGTGTTAGAGGAACTGCGCAACCACGAACAGACAATCACAGAGCACAAACTTAAGCAATTTATATTGTGAAGCGGTGCGTTTAAATAAGTACCTGAAAACGACCTCGTGATAAGCCATTTTGCACAGGTGCAAAACACAAGTGCAAATGTGCCGGCACTTGGGTGCAGTTTCCAGTTAGTTCTACTTGTTAAAGCACATGAACATCAGCAGCACGACTTATGTATCCTTTACTATGTATACATGTCGGCTGGATGATGGCTCGGGTGGCCGTTTTCGCCGTGTGTGTCACACTCACCCATGCCGCTCTCGTAGCTGCGGCTGTGCCACATGGCGGGGTGTGGCACCGGCATGCCGTGGGGCGCCGGCATGAACGCCCGCGCGTCACGCGGGTCACGCGGGTCACGCGGGTCACGCGGGTCGTGCACCGGCTGCTTCGACTTGGCGAAGTTGGGGATGCGCGCCTGGAATCCGCCGTAGTACAGCTCATCTGTAACGGAGAGATAGGTGAGCGGGTCAGTTGACAGCCGCTGCTATATTGACCGGAGGAGGTATAGTTGGGGTCAGTGGATAGCCGCTGTTATTGTGATCATTTCAGAGGCGAGCTCGCAGCGAAGTGGGGTTTCACACTGTGGAGTGCAGGTCAGACACTCTTGCTACGCATATCATTGGCAGACATCGGTGAGAACTGGATGGATTATTATGCAACAGAGTTAGCTCGTCTTAGTCTAAATAGCTGGCCGCAATCACTGTGTGAGTTTGAATGACGGCCATGTCCGAGAGCCAGTCAGGCCGGCCGCAGGTCAGCAGAGTGACCTCCGATAGCCAACCGCGGCTATCAGGCCGACACGTTCTCACGGCACTCAGTGTCGGCCTTCAAACTGCGTCTGTCACGGGGAGGCTTTTAGAGACATCAGAGACACTGTCCGATCCCCCATCGGCCAATAACGGCGGCATCCCGAGATGGCAGTGTAAATATCTCATTAATAGACGGAACCCGAAGGTCAGGTCCATTTGTCAGCAGGTGGAATGAGGCCAGCATTTAGGCTAGAGACCAGGCACCAGCATCCGCGAGAGAAATGGTATATTGCCCTCATCTCTCGTTGAATCTTCAATCTTCTTCATTTGACTACCCTCTCTCCATTCTTGTCCGTCCAGGTTCATTCCCATGCCAAGCTCATTTCCCAATCTTTTTGTGGTGCGATTGTTTTCAGCTACGGAACGTTACTTAATTCATGAGCATGGCATGGCATTATTTCGCCATTTCACGGCGTCGCTATTTCTCAATCACGTGTCTGGCTAGCGTTCCCCTGATTGTGGCATTGTCTGACACTAACACCTTTGTCTGAATTTACTTAGCGTCGTTATTTGCTTGTGGCAACACACGGTCTTGCACCTAGGCTGTGTCGCTATGTCTTATCTTTTCTAGTCTTAATGTTTTGTTTATCCTCGCTTCATGCCCGCTGGTTGTTGATAAGATGCATGGTTTCCATTTCCAACTTATGATATATGACTGATGCCAAAATACCACCTACACCAACGAGCTCACGTGGGTTTTTACCAGCCAAAAGTGATCAGGTCATTTTCCCATAAGTGCGGCTATTTCTTTGTGGCTCAGCAGCAACTCGCCGTCAGCAATACCACCTAGACGTTCACAGATCACCTGCAGCCACCTGACGGCCTCCTGTTCCACGCACAGTCACTGTGTTGTTGCAGTGTGTGACAAACAGCAGCTCATCCTCCACCCGTCGGCGGGCGCCGCGGTCGAACGGCTCGGACGCGGCGCATACAAATGGTGACACGGGCTCCCTGGCGAGAGGCCGTCACCGAATCACCGCGTCACCGCCGTCTCCGCCGTCACCGCCGTCGCCGCCGTCACCGCCGCAGGCCACCAGCCTCGGCCGCTGAACGGAGGCACGCGCGGTGCATTCATCTCCCCCTGCAGGGAGCTGCGTCGTAAAAAGCCTACACAGCGCTGCGACCCGCCGTCAGTGGAGTGCCCACGCAGTGAGGCGCATTCGCGTGCTCGCGTGCAGAGCAGTGGTTGAACTGGCAAAAAGCTGGATGTGCGTGTGATAGGTACCTAGGGTGTGGGATGCGTTGAATGCGAGAAGTGAATTCCTGCTGGTGACCCAATTAGTTTTCTGTTCTGACGCTGGTGCTTGGCATGACTTTGATCTCGCAAACATAGCTAAGACGCAAACATCTATTCTGAATCATTAGACGAGATTTTGCTGATTTAACAAAAGGACCATACAATATGCTCTCATTGTGGTCTTCTCCTTTGAGATACTTCCAACCATAACGCATAAATGTAATGGTCGTATAAACTTCGCGGTATTTACGTGGATAATTTGAAAAAAAGTAAATATCATTTCTGCTCACGTCGCCAGTCACTGTCATTCATCTGACAATCTTTTCATCAGAAGTTTACTCATGGTTACAGTCATATACCCATCAACATTCCCGTCTCGGGTTATTTGCGCACTACCCCGGCATCACAAGAACAGCCGACCCTAGCCATCATTTTTAACCGGTCAAAAACAGACTCTTTCTCTCTCCGTCTTATCCTCTCACTTCACCCAGCTTTCGGAGATAGTTAGTTGGCTGTGCTGCGCTGGTTTCTGGACACATCCTTCTGACAGCTCTCTCGCCGCTGTTGCTGTCATCTGTCCCTGGCAGCTGGAGACAGGATAGGACGGACACCCGTGGAGGCCCGTTTCGCCGGGCCCTCACCGGTCTTGTCTCCGGCAGTTGACCACCGGACAGCTGGGGACAGGATAGGACGGACACCCGTGGCGGCCCGTTTCGCCGGGCTCTCACCGGTCTTGTCTCCGGCAGTTGTCCACCGGAACGGACGTGCAATACCGGCCACTCTGTCATCTGTGATTACCACAAGGCAGAATCCGTAGCCATTGAATCCTCTCATTCAGTCTGCTCCATGAGTTCACTTAAGCCGAGTCAATTTTGTCTAGTATTTTTTTCTTTCTTGTATTTGTCTTACGCACTTTACGAGTGATCTCAAGCGGATAGAGATTTGGTAATTCGTTGTAAAGTTTACCCATTAGCCTTGAGGTTACAATGCCTATATTTTCCCATATGAGCTCAGCGAGCCAGCATTGTTTGCAGCTGCTGCTGACCTTCGTTTGAACTCTGTTTATCGTTATGATTAGCTCAGCTATTGAATACTGATCGATAATAAGCTATTCACAAGGCTTTCTCAGACGTCTGCAAAAATGACGCATTTGAATGTAATGCTCTTAAAAATATATTCGTGCATGACAATGTTTAGGTAGTACCTATTTTTACATCAACGCTTTACGAGATGAGTAATTTCGAGCCTCGTCACAAATGTTACCTGTCTTCTAAGTATTTTTTCAGTCGTTGACATAACATAAAGAAGTAGCGGCGGAAATTGACAGTGTCACTGCCCGAAATAATTGCTTTATCTCGAGTTCATGCTCTGATTAGTTTGTACACAGCCATATCCCAAAACAGCTGGTGCTCGGCCGATATGAGTGCCCGCTCACTCGATCCTTGGCTACCCCATCCTATAAACTGCCCCCCCCCTGCCTGCCTCCTCCCAGCGGCGGTACCACTCCCGAGCGGAGCCCAACCCGGCCACCCCCGCTGCAGTCCAGTGAAAGTAAAACTGGTTCTGATCGAGGCCTCTCATCCGACGGACCGCCGAGAGCCAGTGACGTCACAGCAGCTAATCGCGACGGGCTCGGCTGGCAGAGTTGCAGTGGAGCGGCGGCACGGCAGCAGAGGCGGCTCCAACAGGGACGCCCAGCAGGTCCAAGACCCCCAATATACGGCCGAATTGGACGGAAGCAGCCAAATGTGATGGTTTTGAACACAATACAAGTATTCATGGACCATGATGTTTTAAAGAAATATTGTTGAGTGCTCGTGCGAGGAACATTGTAATCAGTAGGTGTAAAAATACATAAAATGACCCTTTCCTCGTCGTTTAAAAAAAGCTTAAGTCCAAATCTTATATTAGTTTATGTAAATGTTCGGCCACAGGCCATTGTCAAACCGATCATAACAATTGCAGCACTTGGTTTATCCAAGCGTTGCATATTGCTATGATCGGTTCAATTGGTTTATCCAAGTGTTGCATATTGCTATGATCGGTTTGACAATGGCCTGTGGCCGAAAATTTACCTAAACTAATATAAGATTTGGACTTCAGTTTTTTAAACGACGAGAAAAAGGTCATTTTATGCATTTTTATACGTACTATAATAGCCACGATGTTTGTTTTAAATTAGATATAATGTATATCGGCAAACAACATCCAATTCGTTTTTGAAAGCGAATCAGACTTTTGACACTCGAGCACCCAAACCGTTTTGCCGTTCTGAATATGGCAGTTTTAGCCGGCTGCTTAGGACAGCAGCAGTCAGCCTGCTCAGGACAGCAGCGGACTGCCTAACAGGAGCTCAGGACAGCAGGGGACTGTCTAACAGGACCACAGGACAGCAGCGGACTGCCTAACAGGACCACAGCACAGCAGTGGACTGCCTAACAGGACCACAGGACAGCAGCGGACTGCCTAACAGGACCACAGGACAGCAGTGGACTGCCTAACAGGACCACAGGACAGCAGGGGACTGTCTAACAGGACCACAGGACAGCAGTGGACTGCCTAACAGGAGCTCAGGACAGCAGGGGACTGCCTAACAGGACCACAGGACAGCAGTGGACTGCCTAACAGGAGCACAGGACAGCAGGGGGCTTCCTAACAGGACCCCAGAACAGCAATGGACTGCCTAACAGGACCCCAGAACAGCAGCGGACTGCCTAACGAGACCCCAGGACAGCAGTGGACTGCTTAACAGGACCACAGGACAGCAGTTGACTGCCTAACAGGACCACAGCACAGCCGCGGACTGCCTAACAGAACCCCAGGACGGCCGCGGACTGCCTAACAGGACCACAGGACAGCAGCGGACTGCCTAACAGGACCACAGGACAGCAGCGGACTGTAGTCTGCAGCGGGACTGGCGCGGCGGCGCGCCGCGACCGTCTCATGTTGCTCGCGCTCGCGGCGGCGCGGCCCAGGGTGATAGCGGACCCACAAGGCCGGCCGGCCGGCCCTCTTGTTTACGGTCCGGCTGCGGCTCTCGTTACATCTGGGCCTTGCACGACATGGGAGGCGGCTACAAAGAGCGGACAAACACCGTGCGCCCGGCGGCTGCCAAGCTGGGCCATCGCGAGAGGAGGGCTGGGTGACGCGCCGCCGGCTCCGGCACGCAGAGACGCTATCGGAGGATACAAACACGCCGAGCGGCGAATGATAATGAGAGCGAGAACTGAAAGTAAAAGGACTGATCTGGGAGCTTTGGTTAAATAGATCTAGTTGCAGTAAATGTATGCATGGAACTGAGTGTATAAAAGCAACGGTAGAAATGAGGCAAAAGTCATTAACCTTGCTCCTGGGGAAACTCAAAGAGCACAATCTCATAAAAGCAAAATCATTTGCGTCACCACGAATCAGCATAGCGTTCTTATTCCCTTTATCTACATGCAAAAGAGCGGCAGCCGAACGGGAACACGGCCATCATTTGGATTGGATAATTTGTCCGAGATTTAGCTGATATAAAGTTTTAACAGTTGTGTGCGAGTATCTAAAAAGCTACTCAAGAAATATCATTGAAAAACACTAGCTCCCCAGTCCAGTTTTCGTCCATCAACGTCAAGCCTAATTCCACCCGGAACCATTGCTCATGATAACTGCTACACAATGATATTACCAAATGCGGTGGACAATAATTTCCGATGGACCAAAAGTCATCCTTACGTTGCAGAGTGCAGAACAGGCTGCCACCGAGCGCCATATTTAGCCGACACCACGGCCTGATGTCAACTGCAGTAATCTACTGCCCGGTGCTGAGCCGGACCTACCTCAGCGGATGCATCTCCCCTCCCTCCCTCCCTCCCTCCTCAGTAGCCCGGGACAGTGCAACCCTTTGCAGCCGGTCAGGGATGGCGCGGATCGGTACCGACTGTCGCGTGCCAAGCCGGATCCCAGCTGTGCCCTTCCGCTGGCCCTGAACTACTTAACACCACCCCCAGCGTCCTCGTATATCCCCCTCTTCTCCATACACACCGGTCCTTGAGCCATGAACTAGCTATCCGGCACCATCCCTTGCACCGCGTGTTAAATTAACCACCTAGAATGGGTCTTCACATTCCATGTAAGGGGCAAAACATCGTTTCCACACGGTACCCTTGCTATCCGTACCAGGTACTGGTTTCTTCGAACCGTGCCAGGACCGTGGGCTACCGATACTGGATCCTGGTTAGAACCAGATGATCCTGTGATTGTAGAGACCGACATTTACCACCACCTTCACCCGTTCTTCGGACTGAGACCCATGAGTGGCCGCTGCGGTCTGAGCGGGTTTTAGCGGGGAACTGATCCCTGTCTGTGAGCCACACAACAGCGGGACCGCCGCTCCTGTGGTGTGTCACACAGCAGCTGTGATCAGTTCCGCCCGACCGGAGGACGACCATGCTGACCTTGCCCGCGGAGGTGGCCGGTTTTACCAAGGCGGAAAGGGGTGACTCGGCAGACGTTCTTTGAGAGCGGGAATGCAGTCAGGCATCTGTGACTCATGTCAACGTTTTAGTCACGCCGATATCATGAGGACATTCACCTCCCATGGCCGATCCAGCACCGGACAGCTAGCATGTAACCCACGTGACAGACAATAAACCAATTCACTCCCTTGGTCAGCAAAAAATGCACGTGACTCACAAAGAACAGCGTAGATTGTCCTATGCTGGCCAACTGAGACACTTCACACATCCAGCCGAGAACTGCAGAGTGTCCTCGGCGATGGCGAGATCGGCTGCACTTACCGCCCTTCTTCCGCTCCTTCTTGTTTTTACTGCGTGACGTCTGGAGCCGGGCGCGCAGGCCGCTGACGCCGCCTCCGTTCTGCACGGCTGGCTGCTCCATGTCGTCTGTGTCGTCCGTGTAGTCCGCCTGAGGACGGGACAGCCGCCGTGTCAGGTCGTCCGTGTAGTCCGCCTGAGGACGGGACAGCCGCCGTGTCAGGTCGCCCGTGTAGTCCGCCTGAGGACGGGACAGCCGCCGTGTCAGCGAGACGCGATGACAGAGCGCGACACCAGCCGCCGTATCAGGGAGACGCGATGACAGAGCGCGACACCAGCCGCCGTGTCAGGGAGACGCGATGACAGAGCGACACCAGCCGCCGTGTCAGGCAGACGCGATGACAGAGCGACACCAGCCGCCGTGTCAGGCAGACGCGATGACAGAGTGACACAAGTCTCCAGCAGAGGCACGACTAACAGGACAACAGATATGGACATTGACCAAGCATTTATTCTCTGACCCCCTTTTTTACCCAATTAAATCATGTCGCTTGAGTTATATTGCAAATAAAGCATGTTTCAGTTGCAAAATGAAATAAATGAGCTTTTAATATGTACTGTGTAATCGTAGTTGTGTGCAAAGGCAGACATATTTATGTATAGCTTGCTTATTTTGATAGATGTTAACAACCATGTCAGTACACAGCAGCGACCAACGGCCATCACACTGTCGCCTCCGTTTGTACGTCTCATCCTCCACTCAAGTCACGTCTATGGCATTTGTGTGTTTTTGTGATAACCCTTTGGCGGCCTTGATACATCCAACTAAGTGTCTGCGCCAGTCCCCCATGGCGACTGTCATCCTTTCACGACCCGTCCCCATCCCCAGCCCTAACCCGTCCCAGGCCGTCACCAGTAAAGCCCACGCGACCCTCCCCTCCGTCGTGCCGTCTTTCCAAAGCGCTCCGCTCTCATCAATATGGATCAGCGGTGACAAGTCGGGCGGCCGACAGGACGGGAGGAGCTTCCTGTTTCGCCACAGAAGGGCGTCTGCCCCAGCTGACCTCGTGGCCAGCTGGCGACGGAATCGACGCCTTCCGCTTCGTCATCGCCCGGCGCTGACCGGCACAAATCGGAGGATTGGGATAGCATGGGAGGTATTGTGAGATGTATTTAACGCCGGCATAACTGCTGCTATTACCAGGAGAGCTGGCGGTTATACTCTCAAGGGTTAGATAAGCGGCGATCGATATGTTTTTTTTTTGTGTGCGTTGGAGTCGCGCTGGGCGCTGTGTGACAAAGTGCTCCGTGACTGAATGTGGAGAGGAAGGACCGGCTAAAAGTCACCTGCCAACTATGAAAGGAAGAATCGGCAGACTACTTTCTCCCACAACCTCGTCTTTACTCGACAGTGAGCGACAGCGATGGCTTGTTTTGAAATCACTCAGGAGTCCTTGGTGACATGTTTTACATTTTCACAAGAGGAAATTTGCACAGAATGGTCATACAAAACTGCAATTTAAATGTAGGTATTGTTCTGGAAAACACTGATGAAAAAAATATTTTGATATGCTTATGCGATAAGAAGCCGATGCTTTTCTGTCTCAATCCTTAATTACCCTCGAGGACCTTGCTGACAGGTTAGCTTTGCAAAAATGTCTAGCAAAGCAATGCTTTCGTGAAATTAAATCACCTGACCGTATTCTTCAGTGCCCGTTTCCTCACCAACATTGACGTCTCGCTATATGATTTCCTCTTTTCCCGTCCTTATGCTCCCCTGTCTCTTCCCACCCCCATCCCTCCCCATCATCCGCGTCTTTCTTCCCTTTTCTTCCCCATCTCTCCAACTCACCACCTCTCTGCGGCTGACCCTGTTGTCGTTGTTGTCGCGTGGCGGCAGTTTCGGGGGCCGCTCTCGGCTCGGCTTGCCGGAGGATCCCGAGCTGCCGCCCGAGCCGCCACCGGACCCGGCCAGGCTGTACGGATCCTCGTCTGGGATCGGGATCCGGGTCCGTGACGCGGACTGCAGAGCTGGAGGGCTCGACACCGTCGGTGGTATCGAGGCTGAAATAAACCGTATCGTAAGGCGAGGCTGAAGTAAACCGTACCGAAAGGCGAGGCTGAAATAAACCGTACCGAAAAGCGAGGCGGACTCTGGAAGGTTAAGACATATTGAAATAAGTCGTGTGAGAAGCTTAGTCAGGGATGGGCAGCTGACATCAAATCTCAAATGGACCGCTCTTCCAAACACTGCAGGTGACAAGTCCAAGTTACGCGCCTCTTGGTGCTACTGCGCTAGCTTTACTTCTGGAAGTCACACCAGCATTGATCCAGAAAGAATCATGAACGAAGTGGAAGTCGCGCGTGATAGGAAGCAAACCTATCATATCCATTATCTGTTGTTGCACGGATAAATAGATTCTTAAGTTGTGAACAAATACAACAGATTTCGTGGAAGTCCTCCCAGATATGCATAATGGAAAAGCCGAGGCATATAAAACCATTAGTGAGAAGCGAACCAGAGTGTGTGGAATGCCGTGGCTGCGATATACCGCAGTGTCGGCGGGGTGCGGCGGGGTGCGGCGGGTGAGGGGTGGGGGTGGGGAAGGGGGGGGGGGGTGCTCGGTGCCCGCAGCAGTGGCCATGAGGGAGGCCCTGGCGTGTGAGATGAACTTACCAACCGAGCCTCCGGGACCAGGGATCAATTGCGACATGACACGAATGGCGGGCACGGGCGGCAAAAACACGGGCTCACACGCAACAGACGCCCGACGCGAGAAGATGGCACTGCCCACACACGAAAACATACACAGCACGCATATGGAGTCGTTTAAATGCTAGACATTCATCCTTTGGTTGATCTCTCCTGACTTGTGATATTCCCACCCAACAGCATTACCACAGATTCATGCAACTAAGCTTTGCGGTAAATGGCATCATCTAACCGCACATTTCAACATAAAGTTAGAAAACTCGTATACGTCAAATCCTTTGTAGCGAGTCGATGACGCCAGCCCACCGCACCCCAGACGCGGGCCTTACTTGGCATCAGCTTGCCCTTGAGCATGTCCAGCGCGACGATGTTGATGATGAGCACCCAGCACGGGCAGTTGAGGAGGTCGTCGTCATTCTTGACGAACGCCAGTGAGGTCATGCACTGGTTCTCGAGCCTCGTGCGGTCCGGATACTGTCGCTTCAGCTCACGGTTCACGTTCTGGTGGAACTTCTTTAGGTCGAACAGCTGTCGGACAAGACGTGAAGGGTTTGAAAAGGAAGACTCGGAGATGCGTTGGTGTGTTGCTCATTACACTGGGGAATCATTTAGGTGCGCTCCTAGAAGGCATGTTTCTTTTATTCATCATACTGAAATTAGTGTAATGCCATTTTATCATTTTCCAATAAAATGTCTAAGTCCATTTTCTTCAAACTTGAGGCCATTTCCTCAGCAACTGTCTTATGGTGCAAATATGTGGTTTTAATCGTAAAAAGATTTGCGCCCAATCCGGCTGAGAACTGTCAAGTCAGTAACAGCAGCCCTCTAATTATACGTCATGTGTTTCCATGATTCTCGGAACCACTTCAGTCTATTTTCTCAGAACGCGTTTCATTAATTATACATGTTTCTGTGTCCTGAGGATCTCGACTGAATAACAAATCGGGCAAAACCTCTGAAGTTTGAGGAACTTCATCGAATATGCAAAGCGCACGCCCGTTATAACAGCCTTGTTTTGCCCATCAGCTAATCAGCTGGAGACGAGTGCTCTTCTCTTACTATGACAATCGCGGTTTGGTCTCACCACATTAGCAGCAAAGCATCTTCACTGATGATCACTGAGGGAATACATGGCCAATACCCAATACCGACGCGCCACAGCCTTGCAGCACAGGTCACACCTGGTGGTCACGTGACTTGTTACCGACCGGTCTGTCTCGGTGTTACAATGACCACGTGACGCGCTAGGATAGGCTCGAGCGCACTGTCTTTGTGACGCTGCGCGCAAAGCGCTGCTAGTTTGACAGGCGGACTTTTTACGCCTGAGACCGGTGAAGCGGTTATTTGATCGTGGTTTGATGAGCCATTATCCTTTGTTGGAGAGGGAGGATCATTTCAAGGTAGACAATCATGGTGACGCCATCTGCGTCCCGCCATCGCGGCCAACACAACAAAAAACACAAATTCTCATGGTATTAATTAGTCACGATGTGTCCCTAAAAACTATCATCATGGAAGCCTCTTACACTTTTCTCAGCTTGACTTTGCGACAAAATCGGCCTTTTAATGGCTTTCTTTTAATGCAATCGCTTTCACGGAGTGAGCTCAAGTAACTTTTCTATTTAGGTTAAATTAAAACCAGTACTTTTATCTTTGCTCCAAAGCCTGGATTCATAACCAGTTCCAGAGTGTCAATAAATGTAATCTCCGTGATCCCATGCCTTCAGGAATGTGGAGATTGCGCATGCCTCGTTATAAGGCAACGATCTAGCTTCTACACGGAAGTGTGGATTTATTTGATGGATTAGCTGTGATAAAGTGCCAAGGCTCTGATGACGAAAACCAAGAGCTGAAAATTAGAAATGCAGAACTGGACGCAAAGCTTGTTTCCACATGGTTAAGCCACTAAACCCACCATGCTTCCTTAATTCACCATGCATATGGTGTTGCTGTTTAAGTTAACACTGCCTTCATCTTTCATCACAATCCCCATTCCACGTAACATAGCCAGATCTCCCTTGTTTTGAAGGGACTCACCGCCAGTCCCTTGTTCGCCTCCAGCGCCGCCTGCGGCAGTTTGAGGATATCCGAGCCGACGGCGTTCTCTCCCGTGGCGTAGCGGACGTATACGTTTGACTTGGCCAGCCGCTTCACCATCAGGTTTCCCTCGTTGTCCATTTTCACTTTTACTCCCTGGAACGGCATGTTCAGTTAGACACTCTAATATGAGCACGTGAAGATCAGCTTAGCTGGTAAAAGTTTGTCTCAGACAGTTTACCAGCAGTTTTTCATCAGGGAATTACAATAATAATAAGGGGACTTAAGCAGGCGCTCAGTTTTGAAACACATACATAACGCACAAGGAAAACTGGACACAAGAAACTGGACACACAAGCACAACTTATGACACATTAACTTTTATCTTAACTAGTATGCCACTTCCGCAATAGCTGCCATATTCTGCATTATGCATCTGCACCAGCGACCAGTTTGCCTCACCAGCAGACAGGCACCACACCCCTGCAACTCACCGCGCCAATGTAACGCTTCACCTCGTCAATCTTGGGGTCCCTCAGCGGGTTGTCGAAGCCACTCAGACCGATTCTGAAACAGCGGGGAGGCGGGGGCGGCGTCAGCGGCGCTCCAGCGGGTGGTCACGCTCGCCGCCTACATTGCCACCCTCCCACACCTCCACTCCCACGCTCCGAGCGTGGCGACACCGCGCGTGCCGGCCGCCCGCCCCGATCGCCGGCGCCAGGCGCGCACCCAGCACATTGCCAAATCAACATAATGTCTGGTGCGGGGGCGTGAAGGCGCAGTGAAGGCGGGGGTGGCGCAGAGAAGGCGGGGGTGGCGCAGTGAAGGCGGGGGTGGCGCGGTGGAGGCGGGGGTGGCGCAGTGAAGGCGGGGGTGGCGCAGAGAAGGCGGGGTGGCGCGGCAAGTTTGCCCAGACGCCACAGCAGTCATGAAATGTGTACAGCGTGCATACAGAGGAAGGTTTTGGTCAGGCATGTCAGCTGTCGGAAGTGAGAGGAGCGGAGGAGTGCCAAGCTAGAGGTGCTGAGGGGCTGAAGCTAGAGGAAAAGAGACAGGATGTTGAAGTTAGAGGGAAGGAGGAGACAGGATGTTGAAGTTAGAGAGTAGGAGGAGACAGGATGTTGAAGTTAGAGTGGAGGAGGAGACGGGATGTTGAAGTGACAGGAGTTAAGGAGACGGATGTTCAGATCAAGCGTGAATCCTGGCCAGCTCTGTGGGACGGCTAGACCGTGTTTGACTGCGCAGGACAATGACGCAAACAGGAAACATTTCCGAAGCGACGGGTCAACAGTGTTCAATGGTAGCAATTTAGCTGTCGGTCACGGTGAAATACTATTCGTTTGTCGATAACAGATCAGAAATTGGTCGTCAAATTAAATTTCTACTTCACTAAAAAGGTGTGACGTAGAGGCGCATAACTTCCTTGGACCCACTCCCAGTAATTTGAATAATTATGGTTTGTCCAAGGACTGTTGCTGTTCTGGGTATTCATTATGATACAGCCACTATTTACCGGTGTGATTTAGGCTGAGGTTTGATTGAGCGTGGCTCTAGATACCACCTGGCTTACCACCTGACTTTAGATCACATCAGTAACCACTTTCTTTCCTTGTATCATCGAAATTTAAATTCGATGCCCGACAAAAAATAAGTGCAATTTGCTTTTCTGCTTTGGTTCTCATCGTTTTAGTTGATATGCATTCTCTGCGTTCCACCTTGGTTTTCTGGCAGTCTGATGCGGGAGGGAGGTAGGCAGGAGGGGGGGGGGGGGAAGCACGCCACAGTGTGGTCCCGTGTTGGCTCGCCCTGCTGCCCGGGATGGGGCGGCGTCTGCCCTCCCCTGACGGCTCCGGAGCACGGCGGCCATGGAGCAGCGTCTGCCCCGAGGGGCCAGGCCGAGCACCGTCAGCCAGATAAAAAGCCCGACCGCCCCACCGGGCGACCTTGGACCGACACGGGCCGGGGACCTTCCCCGAGGGCTGGTGGCCGCCACCCGGCCGGGTAGGACTACAGCAGAGGCAGGGGTCACGCCGAGCGAGCGTGCTCCTCCACCGGCGGGGTGTCCCGGTCCAGTCCAGGAACGTCCGGGGGGGGGGGGGGGACACTGGACCCGACACCGATGGTGCCCCGAGCCAAC
>JARBER010022234.1:0-31035 GCA_030265075.1 Balanus glandula | reverse complement strand
TGACTCCGGTGTTCTGAGAGGGGGAGGGCGCGCGCACGGCCGTTAGAGCATACAGCGAGCGGGAGCGGGCGGGGTGCAGCGTGGGGACGGACGGTGCGCACTGCCGACAGACGCCGCTCAGACGGACATCATGATATCGTGTTGTGCAGCGTGCGACAAGCCCATTCTGGACAAGTTCCTGATGAATGTCTTGGAACGGACATGGCACGCCGACTGTGTGCGGTGTTTTGACTGTCACGTGCAACTCACAGAGAAGTGCTTCAGCCGGGAAGGCAAGCTCTTCTGCCGGGACGACTTCTTCAGGTGAGAGCCCCACACCGTCACCTGTGAGCGCTGTTGCTGCTGTCGTGTTCGCGGGTCACGTGCTGCTGAGCGATGCTCGCCTGTGATTGCATGACTGCTGTTCATTTGGGGGGCGGCAATGTATTCCGCGAAGTGTGTGGTTATTCAAGGCGAGGATGCCGTTTATCAAGCTAAATGGCTTGATGTGAGCAACCTGAGTGTTTGCTTCGCACGATAGTTCCAGTTGTTTGGGGCAGAGGTGGTGCGGGCAGGTTACTTCTGATGTGTTTGAAACGAATGGGACGTTCCTAACCGAATCTTATTCAGTGAACCGTAGGCACGTGCTGCTCAGGATACATGGCTGCCTAATGGTGACGCTATCTGAGCACAGAAACGTCTCTGGTGTTTGCCTGCTGTTGATGCGTGCTGCGACACAGCTCGCCTATCGCGACCGAGTGCTGTTCACAACTCAGATATCGCAGACAGGACTGCCGCATCTGCCGATCAGCCGCAGTCAATCTTACTCCTGCTGGACTGTTATCCAGCACACCGCACGCGCACTGCACCAGCACTGGGTAAACGGCGCACGTGCCACGCGCACTGCATCCAGCTCTGGGTGAAGAGCGCACGTGCCATTTGACGCTGGACAGGTTTGTGTCTGCTTCGAGACATGACTGCCGGCTGATGAGGCCTCGCAAATGTCGCTCTGTGTGTCCGCAGTAGCAGGGATCTACCCTTCCGATATCGGCGGCTAGAAACTACCGATCAGCAGAGGCGACGGCTCTCGAGCCGCGCGTGCCTGGATAGCACGAGTGTCGCATGGCACGGCCGGTTGGCACCGCCGGCTGACACGGCCATTTGGCACGGCCTGGGGCCCCGGCATTCCATGTCCGCTCCGGGGCAATAAATTAAAACTTAATTTGCAAGCAAGCAGTCGTGCACATGGGGCGGAGACACTCTCATGATTATTCATGCCATTCCGTTTGTTTGTGGCTTTGTTTTGAGTCCCATATTTTGTTCACGTTCGTCCCATCCATTGGCTAGTCCATCCACCTGCTGACCTACGCTGATGTGTGCTGACCAAGTCATCGTTGTGTTGATAGTTTTGATAGCCGGCTCGATAGGAACCCCAGCGGGCGTGTCGCAGACAACATCAGAATGAATCACGAACGTGATCGGAGCCAAAACACCGCCTCGCTAGCGTGGCACAACTCCGACAAACAAATCAGTGGCCGTCGGGGCAGGACCGGATACTTATCCGCAGCAGGCAGGATTCCTGTACGTGCTGTGGGCGATGCAGCCAGCCGGACCGGGAGCGAAGGCGAAGCGAGACAATGCTGCCAAAATAGGCAATGATGCCCTATTTTGGGACGCCGTGTTTCCTGTTGATGCGGGAGGGAGCTAAATTTAAAGGGGTGGTGTTTCAGTTGTTGGTTTCTGGTTGTAAGGTAGCCCTGCAAACGTTGCAGCATGTCAGCTACCATTTGCATGGCTTCTGCAGCCATGTGTATATTACATAACCGTTTACTAACAGTTGGGACTACATCAGGTAGGAGTTATATCGTGCCGCGCTTTGAGCAACGCAGTATTGTGAGGAAGTGGGAAATTCATTTCAGACATGTAACTCAGCTAAGGTTATGTGTTACAAGTATAACTTGATGTCATGTACCCAACCCAAGTTAAATTCAACACACAGTCCACGAGCAAGCGTGTTTCCTTTCGCGTTTTAAAGATGACGGATTATCAAACACCAAGGAGTAGATCAGAAGACCTAGCACAAGTCCCAGTAGCCCACTGACTGCACATTTCACAGCCCGGTGCCTACTTGGAGTCCCGGCGTCTGATCATGTCTCGCCGCGTCTGCTGTAGCTGTCGGTGGCGCGGCGGCTGGTCGTGTCTCACATCGTCTGCTGAAGTTGTCGGTGGCGCGGCGAGCGGTCCGCCCTGCCGGGTTTGCCGTCCCGTGAGTTTCCAGTGACCAGGGCGACACGCAGGCACCGCTGTCTAGACGACGGCGGGTGTTCGATGGAAGTGACGCGACGGGAAGCCAGCCGACCGGCTGAGTGGAATGTCAAGATCGCGTCAGTCTTAGGCTGAAGCTGAGGCCTGTTGGTGGCGTGACACCAGGAAATGTTCAGATACCATCCGATCAGCCACAGGACGGAACGCGATTATTCCCTTGCAGCATGATATGCACATACCATGCCATGTTTAAAGGAAAACGATGCCAGCTAAAGGCAGTGGAACTCCACCATGATCAGTCTTTTCCACCAGATCAGCCAGACCTGCCAATTTGTGGAGAGCCGAGGGCCACTTTGGTTCCTGTTCTGACCACATAATCTGCCCAGTTCGCCGGCAGCCCGCCTGTGCCGCTGCCGGTCGGGCCGCTGGCTGGCGCGGTGCACGGGAGCAGTGGTGTGGCGGTCCCGGGGGCAGGCCGTTCCCCGCCCCGCAGCCGCCGGCGCCGCCTCCAGGCCCGGTAGTCAGCTTGGCGGCCAGCAGGCGGCACAGACAGTTCGTGTCAGCAGCCAGTTACAGTTGCCCCGCTCGAGGCCTGGCTGGGGGTGGCGCCCGACACGGGTTCTCACGGCTCGTGACCGCTGACCGTCCGGGAACGATTCTGAGAGAGGAGAGGCGGCCACGGCTGGGGAGTACTTGACCCGACACGGGACCTCACACTGTCACCGACTCGGATGTGGTGCTAAAGCGTTGATCTGACGCGAGTGAAGAGAGACGGGTTCGGCTGTCGGCTCCGGTGGCTTGTCGCGGTACGAACTGACCATCTTAAGCGTTTCGCGGCCCGTACCGACTGTCACTGAACCGCGTTTCTACAACACGTACCTACTCCATGGGGCTAGTCTGGGTGAATTATTGCTCTCCGTCACTGATATGTACTTAACATAGCATAATCAATAACTTGGTAGCGAAATTACTGTGGATTAGATGAAAACACCAACACAATAACTGTATTTCAATACAATCATTTCATATTACAGCCCATCAAAAGGAAGTGTGCGAGCTAGTAACACCGAAACAATGCGACATTTAAGTTAACGCGCGTTCCACAGACAGGTCTGGTTCGTTTGATCTAGCCGCCAGAAGTCCGAAGTGTGAGGTAGGAAAGACGACAGAGGGAGAAAAAAAAACACACGAGGGTCGTGCGAACTAGCCGGGGGCCATGATTGCCAGTAATGACAGCAATTCCTCTCCGAGACTGTGGATTTAATGACAGTGCCGCGGCTGTAAATGCTTAATTGTTGTCTTCTCGGCGGCGGAGGTTCTGTCCGCAGTCGGACTGGCACAGTTTACGGACCTCAAATAACACACCTCTGTGGAGCACAGAGTCGCGGAGGTGGCACTATGGCTCGAACTCGTGTGTCGCGAGTGCCGAGGGTCCGCTGGCTATCGTGCAGAACATCTGTCAAAACTGCAGGAGAGGAATTATTGCAATGTAATTGTGTATAGGAACAATAGATAATAGAGAAAAATGTGTGCGGGTGGAAGCGTTTATTTAGAATAATTATATGTGATTCCAAATATGCTTCAAGAGGGAATGAGAATATAACAGCATATCGGGCGTTTTTATGTTTCATAAGAAGGCCCTCCAAAGTCTGCTTATCGTCCTACCATCCACAAAGAAATCGTGTAGAACTGTGCCTGTATTTTGACGTGCAGTCACTAGCAAAAAATATGATCGATAAAAGTTCTGAACTTGCGATCTAATCGGTGCTGCATGCAGCGGAATTTAAAAATCGTATTAAGCTCACCCCAATATATAGCGGGTGGGCTCAAACTAGTTGCTTTGAATTTCACAGAACTTTTGCTAGTGACTATACATACGGTCATTAGCAATAATTATTGTTAAGTCTCTCCCATTGAAAGCCTGCTAACCTGTGATGTACAGTCTCCCACAAAAGTTCGATGAGGCAACATTCCTGAACTTATGGTCTAATCGGTGCTGCATGCACTGGAATTACAAAAAAAATCGTATTGAGCTCACGCCCAATATATCGCGGGTGAGCTCAAACTATAGTTGCTTTGAATTCCGCTGCGTACAGCACCGATTAGAAAGTTATTAATGGTGAGACTGCACACAGAACTTTCGCTACTGACTGTACGCAGCGGAATTCAAAGCAACTAGTTTGAGCTCAACCGTGATATGTTGGGGATGAGCTCAATACGACTTTTAGCAGCATCGATTGGACCGTAAGCTCAAAAAAATTCCGAACAAAACTTTTTCTAGTGACTTTACATGTAACGTTTCCGTAGTTTCACTATAAACATCACCAGACGTACAAAGTAGGCACAACTTTACGAAAAGCAGCACTCGTGTCGATTTGGAGGCGATTGAGTAAACATTGGTTTCTACCGTTTGCACTTTTCATTGACCTGTTTTGTTTCCAAAGCACTTCGTTAAACAGCATGCAACAACATACAGATAAAGACACTCTAACATGACATATCCTTCGGCCGCACGCATGCTTGATGCAAAATGTGACACATTTAAAACAGATTGATTTTGTCTGTCAATATCGCGTAGGTAATATCTAAATATTTGTGTGAGAAGGGATCAATATTTATCTTTACAAATCCAAATTTGATGGATGGGCAACAAAAACAGAATGTTATCATGATATAAGTTTAAATTCTCTTAAAATAAACTGTCAGGATCTTTTTTTTTGGTACTTTATCATATATCCAAATGCATAAATACAAAATCATCTAAACAAAGTTAACTTCAAAAGGTAGCAGCTCCTAACTAAATAATTTGTGTTTTGTTGGACTGGGCTCTTTTCTGTGGTAGCTCCAGCTAATTTCTCCAATTTTAACCTGCTTTGAAAAAGTACCTGAAGATAATGTAATTGCCTGCTTCTGTATGATATGTCCAAATCTGTTAATGCAAAAATGAATTCAAAGGAAGCAATATTTCTCGCAGTGGTTGTGCAAGGAGGATGTATATGTTTTTTAATGTTTTTAAATCGGCATTCTCCTTGAATGTGTCTAAAAGTAAGAAAATAATATGGCGTTGCATGGTAAGAATCAAATTATAATCTACAAAGCCCTCCCAACCATTTAAGAAAATGACGCCCCTGTACAGGGCACAAGAATGCAAATTCAAAACTAAGTGAGCATGTGAAAACTAAGTGATGAAGGGCTGTGCCCGAATGCAAATGCAAAACTAAATGTAATTTCTTACTTCATAAACATTCAAGGGAAAGGTCGCTTAAAACACTTTAAAATCAACATTACGAACTTCAAAAGCTAAAACTTCTAACTAAATAATCCCTTATTTTGTTGGACGGGGCTCCACTCTTCTCTGTCCTAGCTTCAGCTACAATTTCAGTTTAAATATGCTTAAAACAGACTGCAAATAATGTGATTGCCTATTACGGTATCATACATCCAAATTTGTCAAGCAAAACAACCTAAAAAAATACCAACTTCAAAAACTTCCAGCTTTTGACTACATATCTCCTTATTTTGCTAAGCGAGGCACCACTCATTGCTTTGGTATCTTCAGCATAGTGTCGACATCGCATCGATCAGCCGACAGAGTTTCAACTTGTGCCGCTCAACTTGTGCCGTTTGTGTCGTATCCCTGAGTCGGTGGCAAGGCGCCAGCCACCTCCTCGTACAAACTCCGTTCTCAACACTCTCCCGTTCGCACCGTAAATTCAGCCCAAATCTTTTCCGAACAATTAAATCAGCGTCCATTAGCCGGGGCGGTGTGTCGCCTAATGTGGAGTTACGGCGGCATCGCGGCGCGGCTGTCGGCGGCGGCGCGTTGCAGCGCCTCGGCAGCCATGTTGCGCTGCAGCGGAGACGAGCGAGCACCGCCGCCGGCGCCCTGCTGTCCGCCGCTCCGGCACTGAGAGATGACAGAATTACGAGCCAGAAGGCGCTGCGCCGGCTAATCATGGCTTCGGGCCTGTAAAAACGCCGTGAGGCGGGGCGGCGGCGCGGTGTCCGGCTGCTGCGGCGGAGCGGAGATCGCGGCTCGCGGCTGCCGCGGCCGCCCCCAGTCGGCTTCCGTGTCATCCCGACCCGCCGCGTTGTTTTCGGCAGCAGCGGGCTGGTATCGAGGAGCGGCGGGGTACACCGCGGACGGCGGGACGCAGAAGGGACAGCAGCTGACCCTCTCGCGGCACCGGTCCCGTTACCGGCAAACACGCATAAAAACGGCGCCCCGCCGGCGCGGCGCGTCGCGCGGGCACGGGACGCGGCCGGGCCGCCCGCCGCGCCGCATAGCTGCTCTCCAGTCATCTGTGTCATTCGGCCAGTGTCTCGGCCAGGCCGCTTTGTTGGTCGGCTGTGTCGTCCCCCGAAGCCCCCCGCGGCCGGCGCCGCCCCCCGCAGCGTCAAATGAGCAGCCATCTGCCGCCTCACCTGACCCCCTCCCCTGCCGCGCCATCGGCCGGGGCATCTTCGCTGCTCATCTGACCGGCCCGGCAGATGGTCGCCGGTGAACGGGGTGGCCCGGTGCAGGGCCTGAATTGGCTGCGATTGCCCGCTGACGTTGTGTTGATGCGGGACGCAGCAGATAATTCAGCCAGGCTGGTGTACGGGGCCCGGCGGTGAGTCCAGCCAGGCTGGTGTGTGAGGCCCGGCAGAAAGTCCAGCCAGGCCGGTGTGCGGAGCCCGGCAGAAAGTCCAGCCAGGCTGGTGTACGGGGCACGACAGATAGTCCAACCAGGCTGGTGTGCGAGGCCCGGGAGGCCCGGCAGAGAGTCCAGCCAGCCCGGTGTGCGGGTCCCGGCAGTGAGGCCAGCCAGCCAGGCCGGTGTGCGGGGCATAGCAGTGAGTCCAGCCAGGTCAATGTGCGGGTTCGCTGTTATGCGTCTCCCGGAAGCTGTCCTGCTCCTGAACTAACGGAGAAGTCGACGCTCCCATCCCACACGTCGGTCTCAGATTGGATCGCATTTTTGTGTAAAACTCCGCGGGAATGCACCTGAGAACAGCCGGGGGCGGGGGCGCGCGGCCGGCGCCTTTTTTGCCTGATTTCACCGGGGGTATGCCCGCGCGACTGCCGGCCACCGTACAAAGCCGGAACACGGCTCCGGAATGCCGGCCGACTCCAAGCGGCGAATATCTCCCGCTTTGCCGACATTCTGGCCGGCGGATGCCTGAAAAGGCTTGCGGTCGTCCTTTGAGGCAGCGGTGCCGGTGGCGGCGGCGCTGTTTGTCGGCGGCGGAGCGCGGCCCGCGTCCGCCGGTCGCCACGCCTGGCTGGCACCGCCCGGAAGCTGGCCACAGCCGGCCCGCGCGTGCCGACCACGGCCTGCGACACAGCGCTGCGGCGCGCCGGTCCGCCAGTGGCAGGTCCCGCCAGGCCCTGACAGGCGCTGCTGTGACGCCAGTGACGCCGGCCACCACCGCTGCTGTGACGCTAGTGACGCATATGACCCCAGTGACCCCGTGACGCCGGCACAGCCTGCCAGTGCAGAGATGTGCTGTCGTCATGGGACGGATGATGACCCGCTGGTCGCGCGGCCGGCCAGCGCGGTGCACGGGGAGCGCGCCACGGCCTCCCCCGCGCGGCGGCCGTGCACAGCTGAGCGCGCTGCTGATGGACAGCCACCCGCTCCCCCGCACGGTCGGCTACCTGCGGTCCAGCTGCGCCACCGGCGCTCCTCCTCCTGCCGTGCCGCCGGCCGAGTCAAACAAACTAAATGCCTGTAATTTGATGGCAAATCAAAGGCAGAAGGTCCTAATTTGTCTCGGCGGCGCGACGAAAAGTGGCGCGCCGCGCCGCGCTTGGCTGCTGTTGACAGAGCCGCCTTGCGTGCCGCTGATAGCCCGATAATTAAACCGTTGCCGGCCGGTTCGGAGAGCCGCGGCCTTTTTGTGGCCGGTGAGGGACGCTGCGGCCATCAGTCGAGCTTTACTCACCGCTGGCACGGAACTCGTGTGCAAAACAGCCGCGCCATCAGCGGGGCATGGCCCGAGCGCTCCTCGTAACCGAGCGTCGCGCCCGGCCCGACTCGCCCATAGACGGGTAGCAAAAACACGCAATCAGCGCTTAGTAAGCACGATCAAGCGTGCATGGCGGCACCTCTGACCGGCGGGGGTCACACCGGGTCAGGACCTGCTAACTCCGCTCTGCCGCCGACGGGCACTGTGCAGACGAGGGTGGCGCTCAGTCTCTCAATACGCCGCACCGAGACAGGGCAGCTGGCGAATCAGGTCAAATCTGGTCAGCTTGACGGGTCATGTGTGAGGTCAGTCAGTCTGGCAGGTCAGATCATCTAACCTGTCTGGAGCTGACCCAGACCTCAGTTGGCTCAGTCTAAGTTGTCTCCGTTTGGGCAAAGTATTTTTTCTCCTCATGTGTGTCTTTTGTTAGATCTTTGGCAGGTTCGATCTGGTTCAGTCTTTCACTCTGCCTAGTTAGACCCTATTTTACTGCCGTTCGTCCGGCTGGGTCCGCTTTGTTTCAGCCCCGGCAGCTCGGCCCGCCCCACTAGTGGTACCCTTGGCGAGTGATTCGTTCCACCCTTCAGCGGTGCCGCCCCGGTCTGCGGTCTAATGAGTGCGTCTGCCCCGTTCAGTCGGTAGCGGCGGTGCCTCCAGACCGAGCGGCAGCCGTGATAGCTCTATGATCGGCTGCTCGCCACACGATGACGAGAATTTTGATTTCCCCCGGCGCTGTGATGAGATTAGTGTAAGCGGCTTACGGCGGCGGGCGCAGCGCGAGCCTCTCCCGTCGCCGCGCCGCCGCCGCCACCGCCGCCGCCCGCGCGTCGGATTTGCCGAATCCGCTTGGAACCGCGCTTGGCGTTGCGCCGCTATTGACTTGAAATAATGAGACCAGAAATTGAGCTCTCTCGCGGCTGGCTGGTGCAGTGAGTGGGAGGAGCTGCGGCTGGTGTGCGACAGCTCAGCACGGTTTTATCCCAGCCTCTCCAGCGTCCCCGCAACGTCAGCAAAACCATGTCCTCCACTCTCATCCCCGACCGACTCTCAAAGCGGAGGAGCTCAACCCCCGTATCGCTTACCAGCAGCACAAAAGCGGAGCAAACGCGGCGGGACTTACCACAAACTGACGGGCTGTTGTGTCATTGCAGGCGGTACGGCACAAAGTGCTCCGGCTGCGGCCACGGCATCTCCCCGCAGGACCTGGTGCGGAAGGCGCGCGACAAGGTGTTCCACCTCAAGTGCTTCACCTGCCTCGTCTGTCGAAAACAGCTCTCCACCGGCGAGGAGCTCTACGTGCTCGATGAAAACAGGTTCATCTGCAAAGAGGATTACCTCAGCGGCAAGAGCATGCCAGGTGAGTGAAGCGCGTCAGCGCGCGACTGAGGGCCGCGCTCAGCGCTGAGAGAAGCGTCTGAGCTCAGCGCTGAGAGAAGCGTCTCAGCTCAGCGCTCAGAGTCGGGAGTAAGCTCGGCACCCGTCTGCTGATAGATGGAGATGCGTGAAGTCGATACGCTCGTACTAACGGGCGCTCCGACTGATTTGCATGATTTATCGAAGCACTGTGGAGCAGCGTATTGGCAGGTTTGAGCGCCGGCAGAGATACACGTTCAGTAGTTACTATCTGCAAGGGGCATAAATTTCCGCCCGTCTAAGGCGCGTCACAAGCTCGGAATTATGGAGTCAGTTGCCGCGCCGCCACTGTCATGCTACAGCTCGCAGACTCGCGTCCTAAACTTTCCCATGCGGCGCGCGACATTATTTATACCATTCCGCTGTCATAACCCGCGTTTGCAAAGCACATTCCCGTAAAGTAAATGAGTGAAACGACATATGCAGCTCCCATTCGGTGGAATTCGTTACCACTGGCGCTGCGGACCACACCACCTGAGCTCGTAAAACAATACAGTTTATTGCCGCCCAATATCGCCGCGTAGATTCGTCATCACGCAGCCCCGGGCGGTACTGTATGTACGGGGGACCCTGCTGCGAAGGACGGAGGACTAACTGCCGAAACTGGTGTCACGGAGTCTAGGCAATCATAAACAGAAGCCAAGACTGCATTCGTGAGCGAGCTTATTGCACAACGCTAATCTTAAGTACAACTTTTCTGTAATAAAACAATAAAGCAACAAATATCTTAAAAAATATCAGAGCTCTGAAGCTCACCTCTGCTCGATACGTTTTCACATTTTCTAACAATACAGTTTTGCTTGACGGCCAGTGTTGTCTCAGTTGGCCAAATGTGCCGCACTCAGCCATCACGGCGTGGTGTGGCGCGGCGCGGCGGTACATGTGTCTGATATGGCCGCCCGCTGTTGGCGGCCGGCGGCGCGCGGCGGGATCGCCGCGGTGCGCCGCCTCTCGCCGCGCCGGCGCCGTAACTGGCGCGCCGACAGCCTGCAACGCTGCGCCGCCGCCACATATTAATAACAAATCGCCGATAGAATTTGCATAGCGGGCCAGTTAGCGAGCGGCGTCAGGCGGCGATCTGAGGGCGGCAGCGGCAGGCGGCAGCGGCGGGCGGCAGACTGAGGGCGGCAGACTGAGGGCGCCGGACCGAGGGCGGCAGATGAACGCAGTCACCCTGCCGACGTTGCCGTGACGGCTGACGGACAGCCGACACTATCTGCCGCCGGATCGTGGCTGAGTGGCCGCTGAGCCCCTCCTCTGGACTGAGTGACCCCCGCGGGCCCTGTGCCAGCCGCCCTCTCCATTCTCCGCCGTCCTCCGCCGCCCGCCCGCCCGCCCGTGTGTGCGGTGCCGCTCACCAGTGTATCGCACCATTTTCGAGTTGGCTGCTCACATTGTCGGCGGCCCGGCTGTCGGTGGGCAGGTGGCCGCGGACAGCAGCCCGGAGCGCGTTTTTACCACATCGCCCCTCACCCCTCATCCCGCCGCCGCAGAGGCCGGCGCGCGCGGTCCCCGGCGTGACATATCAATAGTCATCGGATCCGCGGCGCCGCGTCCGAGCCGCCACAGCCCGCAGCTCGCGCAGCTCTCAGGTCCGCCGGCCGGCCGGCTCGGCGTTCCTCGAAGACGGCGTCGTTACTCATGCGCTGCGAGAGAGCGGCGCAAGGCGGCGCGTCGGCCAACGAGCGCCTGATGGATGGCGAGCGGCCCGGCGGTGGGAACCGAGCCCGACGAGGCGCCGCACCTCGGGTCCGCTCAGGTCTGCTGGGGAGCGCTCGGCTCGCTCGGGTCTGCTGGGGTCTGCTGAGGTCTGTGCGGGTCTGCTGGGGCTCGCACGGGTTCTCGGGGTCTGCGGGGGAACGCTCGGATCCGCTCGGGTCTGCTCGATGGCCGCTGGGGTTCGCTGAGGATCTGCGCGGGTTGCTCAGGTCCGCCGGGGTCCGCTGGAGTCCGCCGGGGTCCGCTGGAGTCCGCTGGGGTCCGCTTGGGTCTTCTCCGGCGCTGGGGTCTGCGCGGGTGTGGTGAGGTCTGATAAGGTCCGCTCGGGTCTGCTGGGGTTTGCTCTGAGCGCTCAGATCTGCTCGTTCGGACCGCTCGGAGCTGCTCAGGTCCGCTCGGACCGCTCGGATCCCCCTCGGGCCCGCTCGGGCGCCGGTTACGTCAACAGCGAGGTGCAGGGGTCGCACGAGGCCCGCCACGGCCCGGCGCTGTGTCTGATATCAGTCGTATATTCAGCCGATGCAGGGAGGCCGGAATATCTAATGGTCTCCGTCGGCTGCAGCGAGCGATAACTCATCCCGCTGGCTGCCCGCCGGCCGGCGTCGTTAAAAATCGCGAAGCGCCGTCAAGAACAAGGGAAACTATTTTAACAAGCGATGATTGCCGCGATGCGGCGGCGGCGGCTTGCTACCGGTCACGCCGGGCGCGGGGTTCGTGTGAGCGTGCCCCCCGCGAGCCGGCACCGGTACGGCGATGGTGGTGCCGATAGGCGCCAGCCGCCGCCGCCCCCTGGAGCGGTGTCCAGGAAGGGAGCCGCTCGTGACGGCCACGCCACCACCTGCTGGTGCCGGGCCCAGCCACCCCGGCCCTGCTGGTGCCGGGCCCAGACACCCCGGCCGACAGGAAGGCGGAGGGTTCGTGGGACCGCTGGGCCCCGGCCGGCTCCTGGCGGATCAGGCGAGTCCTCCCCGCCCTCTCAAGTCGGGTCTCAAGTCGCCCTCAAGGGTCGGACCGTTCGCTGGCTGGGTTTGCGAAGAGCTCGTAGATCTCTCCACGTTGTGTGGTTTCTTAAGAGAAGCTTGAGCTCTTTACGACTTAACATTATTGTTTCATGGTGGTTATGTTTTGTTCCGTGTCACTGACAACGATCTTTGATGTGACGGACAACCGTACAGTTCATTCAGGTTAGCCCTGCCATTACATATAAAAATAACTATGTCGTTAACTTCATGTGGATTTTCTGTGAACAAACATCGCAGTCGTGCGTGGGTGTTTCACTTTGGATTATTGTATGTCTCGGTCTTTCCGACTAAAAATGGCTGCATCTGACTGATTAAGAATCACATCAACCCTATCCGCCGTCCACCTGAAGCATCGCCGCCACAAATAGGCAAAGCCGACCGGATTTCCCACCCATCGCTGTCACTTGGGGGTTTGCGGTCCCCGAAAACAACCACTATGTCCCGCGGAACCATGTATATTGCTCGTTCAGACCAGTTCTTATTCATACCGCAACATTTTCAAAGTGGCGCTATCTTGCGATAACAGTCGGCCTGTCTAGCTCGCGAGTGTTTACTGATGCTCGGGTCATGATTCTTCAATGGACGCCACGTCCCTACCCGTACCACAGCGCCGTGTGTATGTGTGTTTGTGTGCCGATGGTAGAGATGGTGAGGCCTCCTGTGTTGTTTCCGTTCCGTGGAGACGACGTCTAGCCGCCGGAACCCACGGGCCAAAGTCATGCTGACCGGCCATTACCGCACCAATTACTGGACGCCTGTCCGTACTGAGGTGGAAGCCGAGCACGGCGTGAATAATCGGCCGCCTGAGGGAGCGTTCGGCGACCCCAGGGTCGCGCTGATGGCAGCGGCCGCCTGCCTGCATGCCCTCCCCGCTCCGCCCCAGATCTCGATCTGGTCCGCGCGCTATGTGACCGGAACAAGGCTAGCGAGTGTGTCGGTGCGGGCTACTGCTGCCCGGGGATACATGGTAAGCACCAATGCGTAACGGTGCACTACATTTTCAGCGTTGGTATTTTGCATAAAGTATGACGTCAGTGAATCCTCAGCAGTAGCAGAGCGTTTAGCGATCATTGCAGAGATATATTTCCATTTATTGTCATGATGTTGGAAGCGCTGGTCACAGAGTAGCGGCTGAAGGGAAGGTGCAGCCTGGTGGGTGTTCCTCGCCATTGAGGGTCAGAGCCCGGTTGGGGTGGGGGGGGGGGGGGGGGAGAGGGGTGGAGCGAGTGGCGCCGCGTCGGGGTACGATATCTGGTCAGATCCTGACGCCCCCGACTCTGCCATTGTCACCCCGCGACAGGTCATTGAGTCGCGTCTGAGAAGGGTTCCGCTAATCCTGCCACCCTTCCAGTGAGATGACGGTAACATCCGATATCTACCTGATCGGACCCAGAACCTGGCGCCAAGCCTTTGGAAACATCTTCTCGGTGGTTTTTAAATCTGTATACTTCTTACAAACCGTGTGTTTGAATATTTTTCTTCTGAGGTTGTATTTCTAGCCCACTGCTATAAAGCGGAAGCTTATCTCATTCACGGTGGCATGGAGCTGGGCGGTGCCGCACCAATCACCTATATGATACCACATCGTCCGTCGCATCCCCGACTGACTGACTGACTGACTGACCGACTGGTAGACTGATACCCCACCAGTCCGTCACCTCAGGCCAGTCTGACCGGCCGGCGCGGCGTCACTCCCCGGCCCTCGTCCGAGCGAGCCTCCTTTCCGCGCGGTCGGCCGTCGTTGCGCCGTTAGCGCTCTGTCTGTGGGTTTAGTCGCTTTGCTGAGTGGCCGTTGGGCGGTCGTACGCTGTCGGCCGGTCACGGTGTGAGGCCGGTCGTGACCGGAGGTCGGCCACGCCGCTCCCACCGCGGGCAGGCCGCGCGCCGAACCTCGCCGAACCTCGCCGCACCGCGCCGCATCACGCCACGCCGCGTTGAGCCGCCGCGCCGGCATTGTCAAGACTCGGCTAATGACGCCGAATTTGTCTCATTATCAGCCATTCGTCTGCAGTTTATGCATCCGTGCAGAATTGCACACGGAGTCGGTAAATCGTGTATGCAGGCGGTCTGGCTGTCGTGGCCACACGAGTTGCGAGCATCTGGCTGGCGGTGGCCAAGGCGGTGGAGGCGGTGGAGGCGGAGGCGGTGGAGGCGGTGGAGGCGGCGGAAGCGGAGGCGGCCAAGGCGTGGAGGAGACGGAGGCGGCGGAGATGGGATGCGGAGAAGTGGTTCCAATCGCAAATGATACGTGCAAAACTGTCGCTCGAGACGCCACGCGCTAGGCCTGAATAGAAGGAAGGGATCGAAACGAAGCAGACAAGACGGCCAGCGGCGGAAGGGTCCATTCTCCGTCCGTCGTGCGGCCAGGAAGCGATCGGCGTCGAATTACCGACGATCGCTCCAAACCAGTTCTGTCCGCGCTGGTTCAACAACCGGCGCTCCTGTGCTATTCGTGTTTGTTTGAGAGCGCCCGGCCGCGGGGCTGGCTGGCGGAAATCTGTTCGATTGTTCCTTTGTTGTTTTTTCTCGGTGGGTTCACTTCCTTCATTCATCCCGATCGCGGCGCGCAGCCGGCGGCAGGTCTCGTCCCGGGGAAGCTTAATAATTCATCTAATTAGCCGCGGGGATCGGAGAACAATGTAATTCACGCCGGTTATGCCCGGCCGGACCTACTTCTGAAGCCCGTTAACAAGTCGGCGGCGCGCGGCCTGCCCGGCCCGACCGGTGGATGGTGTGTGGTGTCGGTACCCCCGGCAGTGAAGTCGCAGAGCACATCCGGCACTTCTGGCACGCCATGGAGCTGCCGGCGGGAGAGAAATGATGTTACAACAGGCACTGGACAAACGGCTTGGACACTAGGCTGTAAAGCTGGTTGGTAACATCGATGATGCAAAGCTTATCGTATTCTCTCTTTGTCGGATGGTCATTTAATAGGAACGGAGAGGACAGTAAATGGTACGCAGCTGAGTACCAGAAGCTATGAACCATTCAATTCAATGAGACTCAGCTTGTTCATACAAACATTTGGGTAAATTGAGTATCTATCCCTGGGGGTCACTAAAGGCTTAGTAAAAACACAATGGCTCTATTCTCGGGTTAATCCACGCCAAGTCACCGGAAGGTATCAGCGATCCCTGCAATCCATCACTGCCAGCGTTTCCCTCGCTCGGTCATCGTTCCCCTGTGTCTGTGGGACCGGCCTGACCGTCCCGGGCCCGACCTGTCCCGCCTGCCACTCCCTGGCTCGGCCGGGCAGCGGGGGTGCGGCCCGAGGGCGGAGACCGTGGCACCGCCGACCTGCCCTGATGGACGGCCGGGGCGGAGACCGCCCGTTCGCGACCGGATTCCGCATTAATCACCCACCGCGCGCGCTAAAACTATGCGCCAAAGACAAAATATCGTCTACTGATGGATGGGAGGGCGGCCGGCCGGCCACCGCGCCGGCTGAAGGGTTAAGTCCGTAATCACTACCCGGGCCGGCGGGGCGCAGCGGGGTGCTGCCGCGCACTCCACCGCCGACCGGCTAAAAATGTCCCCTGTCCGGCCGGAATGCTGACTATGCGGTTCCTGTCGCAAAAGGCGGGCCGAAGGTGAGGTAATGTCCCCGAGTCGCGGGCGTCGCGCCATCTCCGGCCGTTCCAGGACGTCGTGGTCGTCTCGGCGGGGCCAGCCTCCGTCTGCCGTCTGTCGTCCGGTGCTGGAGGTGGAAGCGCGCCTCTCGACTGACGCACGCCGATAAACGGTGCAATTTCCGCCGCCGAGCCGCTGACGGGTGTCCCCGGCGGCACTGCGGGCGCTGGGACGCTGCGGTGCAGGGTGAACTCAAACTGGAGACGATCACATCCGGGACGGAGCTGACCCGCGCCGCAGCCGGCCACAGCGAATCAGCTGTTTATGGCGCTTCCATGCCGGCGCCTTTTACGATCCATCGGAAAACGGTGCAGACAGATCGCACAAAGGCAGTCACCTGGCCTTCCTGCTATTCACCAACAATTATGCAACATTACGCCACTGAGAACGGAGTTTCGGCTGCAATATTCCCTGCGTAATTGTCTCCAGCCCGGCCCTGTATGGAACAATTAGTTAAACGATGTTCACACTAAAAGGATTCACCTTGAAATTTATGAAGCCAATTTACAAATAATTGTATGATAAATCGTTTCTGTTCCACCACTTCCAATGGGGACCAGGCGATTATGCCCGGCGGAATTGCGGTTTTATTTCTACTCAAACTAGTAAATAATTTCCGACTCGGTAAACGAAACGACCCAGGTGACAGGCTTCCATTCGCTGCAAGGAAGCAATATCATCAAGAAAACTTACAGTACGCCTGACGACGACAGACGGATATGCGATATCCTGCTGTGGAAATGGATCGCGCGCCATTCCCAGGGTGGCTCCGCTCGGTGGCGCCGTTAACCTCGGTGGCGCGGCGGCGCGGCGGCACGGCAGTGCCCACGCGAGTTCGTTACGCTCGCTGGCGTTTGTTTTTTATGTCCGCTCGGTCTCGGTAGGTGCCCGCACGGCTATCAGTCATGCTGGCGATTTGTTTTATGCGCCCGCCGCGCCTGCCGGCCGCGCAGGCGACGCGTCCTGTCTGGTTTATTGGGCCGGCCCGGCACGGCCGACCGAGCACGAGGTCGACCCGTCGGCGCCCGTTGCGTGTCGGCGGGTGGACCTCCTAATTTCGACGGCGGGCCACTGGCTGGGCCGGGCCCGCCGCCGCGGGTACACCCAGTGGCTGGCCGGGCGAACCGCAATGAGCCGAGAACACGCGAGTGAAACCCGCCGTCCGGCAGCACCACCGGCTAACTAGACGTTTCACACATCTTGCTGTTTTATGGACTCTGCCAGATGGTGGACCTATAAGTCTCAAATTACGGCCAATCTCGTGCCGCGGCGGCGAAGCGGTGACCAAATTACGCTGCTCGAGAGGAGCGGAAGTCATTGAGTTACGTTGGTCGTGTTGCACGACATGTAAAAAATGTTCTGTTAAAACAAAAACAAAATGGTTCGGGTAAATGCGAAATGTTTTAGAAACAGTACTTCAATTAATACATTACAATCATGCTTGCCAGATGTCAGCATGTATTTCTATATGTAGGTATAGTATGCTCTAATATGAGTAACTGGTACTTATAGCAAGGGTTTGACAAGCGCAGAATAATAGTATGTTGACTCAGGACTGCAAAAAGAAGCATATACACGCACACTTTTCAGCTTGAGTAGCCCACCTGTGACCATTTAGCATGTGTGACATGTGTTAGCTTAGGTGTTTTAGTTCGGTCGAAAACTGGTTGAATCGAAACATCAAGCACCTTGTCGAAGCACTTGTCCACACAAATTCAGCACTTGCATAGCTATCCGTGTAGTACACTGTGCCGCCGACCGGGAGGGGGCCTGCGACCCAGTGTTCGCCACGGCCCCACTACTCCGTATCCTACTGCCGTTACGTAGCTGACGAAATGCCAGCCGATTATCTGCCAGAATGTTAAGTTACCAGTCTAGCTCTGTGTTCGCTCCAGCCACTAACAGCACCCCTTGTGTCTTCCCTCAGCGGACTCTGTGATCCACGGCGAGGAGGAGGAAGAGGAGGAGGACTTCACAGCCAGCGGCGACGCCATCAACACCCCGTCCTTGCCTCCGATCGAGCTGGACGCGCCGTCAGTCAAGCTGGAGCCCAACAACAACCTCGTGTCGACTCCCGTCTCCACGCCGGCGGCTGACTCGCTCAGCGAGAAGGCCGCCTCGATCGGCCAGCCCGACTCGGTAGTCGACTCGGACAAGCACGAGTCGGACCCCGGCTCGGACGCCGAGATGGACCAGTCGCGCGACTCGCAGACCGAGGGCAAGACGGCCGATGATGACAAGGTGGGCGGCAACAAGCGCCGCGGTCCGCGCACCACCATCAAGGCCAAGCAGCTCGAGGTGCTGAAGGCCGCCTTCAACGCCACGCCGAAGCCGACGCGCCACATTCGCGAACAGCTCGCCAAAGAAACCGGCCTTCCGATGCGGGTCATTCAGGTGAGTCGCGCTAGGAACAATGCTCGCTGACTGGTGATGTTCGTACAACAGAGCGGGCCTCGGAACGGGCATTTCAGGTGTCAATGTGTGCTCAGGCGCGCCTGGGTGTGTATGAACGGTGTTTGCTGTATATATTTTACCTGCGTTTGATGGCGATCGGTGTAGATATACGACACAGTCGCCGCACTGGGCTAAGCTATTACCGGGGCTGAATGCGTGCAGCCATCCAATGCCGATGGCAAACAGACACCGGCGGCCGCCGCGCCGCATTGCCATGTCATATCTGCGGCGTTGGCATGACAGCTGGCGGGGCGCGGCGATCCTGCCCCGTCCGTCAATGATTCACACACGCGGCACCGCCCCCTCGCCACTCGCCGCGGCCGGCAGCGCGGGTCAAGGCGACCCGGTGCCAGCCGCGCGTCAGACGCGTCACTGGCGCGCCGTTTTTGCCGCAGTGCGCCGCTTACGGCAGCACGTCGCCGCTGTTGTGACCCTCCGCGGGGTCTCCGCGAGCAGGGTCTTTTTGCGCCGGCGGCCGGCGGGCGGTCACGTTCGCGCGGCTCTGGTTTCGCGCGGGTTACCGGAGTGGCCAGATAAGAGTGGCTGCGGTCGGCCGGCGCGAGACGACGAGCGACCCCGGAGGAAGTGTGATATCACCTCCGGCCGGCTCCGCGGTGGCGGGGGCGCGGGACGTCCGCCGGCCCGCCCGATCGCCACCCGCGATTGCATTGTGACGAACAGCTGCAACGCGAGCGGGCCATTACAGATCGGTTCTGCCAGTGGCCGGTATCCGGGGGCCATCTGGCCGGCGCCGGCCGCGCCCATCGCCGCCCGATCGGCGCCCTTTGGCAGCGCGCGGCCCGCCGCGAATCAATTACCGCGCACCGACCGCTCCACGGCTGGGCCGCTGGACTGCTGGTCAGGCCTGCTATTGCACGGCGGCGGTGCTGGAACTGCTGTTGGAGCAGCAGCTGGAGTCGATGCTAGAGCCGCAGTAGACAAGCAGCCGAAGTCGGTATCGAGCCTCGCTGAGCTGAGTCAGAGACGGATCCGGGTGTGCCGGTCCTCGCGGGCCTCACCACACCGCCGCCGCAGCCCCGCCGCAGCGCCGCATTTGCGGCCGATCGGCATAACTCGAGCCGGGGCGGGACAGTTTAGGGGGGTGGGCGGCATTGGCGGCCCCCGCTGGCGGCTCGGCCTGGGAACGTCGCCGCTCGGGCCGCCTCCTCGAGCCGCACGGCGCCTAAATCAGCCCGCCTGTTGCATAAGATCTGACAGGGGGCGGGCCCAGCTCGCCGGTGGGAGGAGACTCGAGCGGCGGTGGAATTCGCGGCGGCCGCACGACACTGAGACGCAGCCTGCGCCGCCGCCGGCCCGCGACGGCAGGCTATTCGGCGCGGGCGTGACGGAGCGCCGGCGCCGGCGCGTCTGCCGCTGCAACGCTCCGCCCTGACCGATCGCCTCTGACATTTTATACACGGCGCGTAAATTCCGACATGGATTCCTGCGCAATCGGGCCGAGCATCGTGTATCTGGTGTTGTGATAAGATCGGGGAATTTTTCTCCTGTCGGGCGGCTATTCAGCGGCCCGGCTCGGTCCGCGCGGCGGCCCAGCTGCGACACCTATCTCCGCGGATCAGCCGCCTCCAGCGCGCAGAAAACAAATGTTAGCCTTTCCCGGCGGCAGTGCGGTCATTTTTTCCTGCGGTGCGCCTCGCGGGGGGCGTGCCGCGGTTTCTCTGACTTTTCGGGCAGTTATTCGGGGCCTCGCACCTGCCTGGCCGGCGCTGTATCGTATCTCGCCATCGGTCGGCCGAGCGCGTCCGCCGGCCGCCGCGCCGAAAAAAGACCCGTCTATCGGACACAAACAGTCGCGCCGCGCGCCGCACTCGTAATTTATAACGTTTTTATTTATGCATGATCGGTATCTGATTGCTGCGGCGAGCCGGCGGCGGCGGCGGCGGCGGCGTTCCGCCCGCGCCCAGAGCCGGTAAATCGCCTCGTCATGGCGGCGGCCCGCTCCACCACACCGCCGTCACACCGCCGCCGCGCCGCGCTAATCATGCATTCTGCAAATTAATGTGACACTGCGGCAGCCACATCGGCCGCAAATGTACTCTGTCGGCCGGCGGCGGCTCTGAGAGGAAGGCAGCCCGTCAGCCCGTCAGGGAGTCGGTACCTACAGTGAGGAGCGGCCGCCGTTGCCGGGGCCGCGGCAGCTGCCAGGGCGGGCCCGCTTTGTCAGTGGCTCTGCATGAGTCGGTGTTTCGACGCGGCAAAGGCGGCGAGAGATTCGACCCAGTGGGAGAGATGCGAAGGCGGCGGCGGCGGAGTACTCCATCGGCATGGCTCGTGCTGATATCGCGCTCGGTCGTGAACTCGTCGCCGAACC
This sequence comes from Balanus glandula, assembly GCA_030265075.1. Taxonomy (NCBI): domain Eukaryota; kingdom Metazoa; phylum Arthropoda; class Thecostraca; order Balanomorpha; family Balanidae; genus Balanus; species Balanus glandula. The sequence goes on along the minus strand of JARBER010022234.1, from coordinate 10,269 downwards.
CTCTGCAGCCGTGTCGATTCTTGTTTTGAATCGGATTAGAGCGCAATGATGCATCCCGAGCCGAAATCGGATCCCGTCCCGGATGCCGGAGGTATCGCTCGGCTGAGCTGCCCCGCCGGGCCGTGAGCCGTCAGCTCCTGAGCTCGGCCGTCTCTGGCTGGCGCCGCAGACACTGGCGCCGCTGGCGCTGGCGCTGCGTCAGACGGAAGGTCGGCTGTCTGACGGACACGCCTCGGTTCGTCCCTCCCTGGCGCGCGAAACGCGTGAACGACAGCCGTCAGTTTTTGCCGCCGTTCTTGTCTGCACTGACGGGCGGCGCGGCGGCGCTCTGCGCTTCTTCGCTGCCCCTGTCGCCTGCGGCTGTACCGCAGAGCAGCTCACCGTTTCTTCATGCCGGGCTGAGGAGCCCGCGGGCGGACCGCTTGGTCACGCTTCTTCTCGCTCCGGCCGGCAAGTTGACTCATTTTTATGCGCTGGCATAAATTTGGCCGTCCGAGTTTTGACTTATAGACAGCGCCCTTTGCACATGCGCACTGCACGTCCGTTTTAAGTTCCTTGCAGCGCTATAGCTCATAAAGGCATTTGCCGTCCGAGCTCCAAGGCATGCGATATAGCGCTACTCTTCGATCTTTCCAGTGGTCATTAAAAAGCTCAGATAGAGACAAAGTCCAGCCTTGCAGCTATCTCGATGACCCTTGCACAGGAGGTTGAGCCTGGCGCCATTTTCCGCGTGGCCGTCCCTCCCACCGGCGCCAAAGGAGTCTTCCCGCGCTCTCACGGCGTGCAGGAGGAGGCAGCCATAGTGAGGCCATTTGTGGGTCGGCGTGCAGCGCAAAACCCGCCCCCTGAGGTGATCTGACATTGTACCGCCCCCGTCTGGCCATCCCCTCACGACTCAGATAGAACAGTGCTGAACCCTCACTCTGAGATGACCTGACATTGTGGCATGGTGCCGCCCTGTCTGGCCATCCGTTCACGACTCCCGACTATCGACGACGAATAAATGAGTAGAACTTACATCAATTGCACAAGCCTGCCAGGATTGTGTGAATAGCTAATTATGTGCTCTGATCACTGTGCTTTTCTTGGCTGCATCTTAACATGGCTCTCCTTACCGGCCACTGATCGGCTTAACATCGGTCGATAGCCTCAATGTGCTGAAGCGCCACCCCAGCCCCCAACTCCCACTCTAACACTACAGATAGTCACCAGTCTCAATTTTTCGTCCTTCAAATGCTCTCACCATCCTCAGTCCTCTTCCTTTGCACCAACCTCTTGTCAATCATTTTCAGTCACATTTCAGTCACATTTGTTGAATTCCTCATAGTTTATCATTATTTCTTTTTAAATCTAGGTATATAATTTCTGTTGAAACATCCCCAGCATTTCCCAGTTCTCATCCGTCCTTGTGTGTCCTCATTCTCCCTGTCACTGCCGCCCGACCTCAGTCGTCCTCCAGTCCCAGCGAGCTGTTCCTCTTCCCTTCCGACTCTGAGCGCCCAGTCCCGAGCTTTATCGCCCAGAACAATGGCCTCACACTTGATTGACCGACGCTCACGGCGGCTGGCCGCGCAGAATAGAGCCATCTCGCGGCCGACGCTATCGCAGGATCTGGCCGCCCGATGATACGGCCGGCTCGTTACGGGCGCGACAGGCCGACTTTGTCCGGCGGCGGCCGTAAAAAATGACGGCTCGACATGACGCGGACACGGCTCCCGTGTGGCGTGCAGCGCCGTGTCGCCGTGTCTAGTGTCGCGCCCCTCCCGGCCCGGCCCGCCGCGGCACCGTCTCTCGGTACAGGGAGGTATGCCGAGCGCGCGACGGCGCGGTGTCGGGCTGCGGCAGGGGCCGGGGAGCTGTGTGACCCCCGCACGGTGAACAGGCGACCCTGAGGGGAGCGGTGCAGTGAGCTGTGAGCGCGATATGGGCCGTGTGTGCGCGGTCGACCCTGAGTTTGACGTGCGTCGGAGGGCGCCGGTCCCCTGCCCGGCTGCCCAGTCGAGCGGAGGTGCCCTTAGCGAAGTGACGCGACGTGACCGCCTGGATTCGGCCGGCTTCTTTTTATGGGAAGTGGAATCGAGTGTTAGCCTGAGCTCAAATCCAAGACGGACGGCGACTTATGAGCGGCATAACAGAACTGGATTTCTGCACTTCTTGAAACATAAAAGTAACACGCGACGAGCCAAACATTGCGTATAAAAGTGTCATCAAACAGACAACAAAAATATTAACTTCCATCGACACCTATACGTGTGGCTCCCGATACCTACTTTCCCTTCTTCCTCCTGCCCAGTCACCACGAGCCGCGCGATGATTGCTGGGTGGCCGCCACCACAACGCACCGACAACCTGCGTACAGCGCCCTGCCCGCCGCCCGCCGCTGACCGCAAACCGCAGCCCCGTCACCGCGCCGCCGAGGAAGGTCCGCGGTGTGTGAGTGTGTGGTGTGAGGGGGTGCGGTGTGACAGTGCAGACAGCCGAGGCGCGGCCGCAGCCCGCCGGCGGATGTCGTCTATCTCTCGCGGCCGAGCTGGCCGGATTTACAGCTGGCACGGCGTCGATTTATGGGGCTGTGCCGGCCGAGCGGGCTGTGTTGATCAGGCAGACCGCCCCGGGCGACCACCAGCGGTGATGACGGCGGCGGCGGCGGCGGAGGATGCACCAGATGGCGCTTAGTTACCACCGCTCTTAGCTTTAGTGTGAATCAGTCTGGCGCTCTTACCGCCAGAGTGACTCAGCTACCGCCGATCTTAACGCCAGTGTGACTCAGTTACCGCACCTGACTCCCCGCCACCGTCCGCCCGCGCCGACACGTCAGCTGTGAGCTGACTGCCGACGTCTCGCTCTCCCTGACCGGCTGACCTCGTGTCTCAGCTAGTGTGCCTCCCCTCCCCCTTCTCGCCGCCCCGTGTCCTTCTCCGCGGTCCGACCGAGCCTCGCTCTGACCTCGCGCTTCTCTCGCCCGGCAGGTGTGGTTCCAGAACAAGCGCAGCAAGGAGCGCAGGATGAAGCAGCTCTCCTCGATGGGCATGCGGGCGCACATGTTCGGCAACCCCCGCAAGCTGCGCGGCATGCGCATGTCGCCCAGCATGGACGACTTCCCGTTCTACGCCGACGGCCAGTTCTACGGTCACCAGCCGTTCAACGAGTTCTTCCCCGGCGGCCCCAACCCCGGCATGGGCTTCCCACCCGGAGGTGAGCGGAGCTGGGAGAGAGGCGCTGAGCGGCACGTGGGCCGGCGGCCGAGAACACGGCGGGATGTGGGCGGAGAGGGCGGTAGAACAATGCTTCACTGTGGGAGGAGGAGAATGCAGAGTTGGGTAACGTCGCACAATAGAACAGAGGTGATAGTGACGTTGCAAATGTGTTTTGGCCTTTTGTGAGACAGTTGTTGATAACTCGTATCAAAGTGTGTGTTTATTATAATTTAATTTCCTTCGTAACCTGCTGGTAAATGCTATTTTAACACCAATGATTGGATAATTATACATGACAAGTGAGTGTTCCGACTGATCCGCCTGCGAGCCGTGTGTGACCGCCTGCTGTGCCTGCCACCAGGTCCCGGCGTGCCCGTCTCCATGGAGCAGCCCCTGCCCCCCGGAGGCCCCATGGGCGACTTCGGCGGCATGAACGGCATGCCGATGGACCACCCGTTCATGCCGCACCCCGACCACATGATGTCGCAGCGCTCCAGTCCCGACAGCGCCAACACCATGGTCAACGGCATGCCCCCCGGAGGCCCTCCCCAGGGTAAGTCACTCGAAATATTGGTTACAAACTAAAATTGTAAAGTGACAAAGTTTGCTAAGGTAATATTATTCCAAAGAACATTTTTAGAAAATTCACTTAATTTTAAAGGAAATGATTTTGCCAGAATAGAAAGCAAGTAGAGCACACGCGCCCACACCATGTGTAAAACGGCAGTTAATCCGCCTCCCTATAGCCGTCACCTACCGTTTCACGCACGCCAACACAGCCCACCCCCGCGGTGGCGCGGACCCTATTCCGGGGACCAATCACGACCGGCCGGCCTCTCGTGCAGTGTGCAGCGGGCTCCGGGCTCCGGGCTCACATGCGGCGCCACCCACTAATGACAGCAATCAGGAAGCCAAAGAAAAGATACCACTTAAATCTAATAAAACTAATTAAAGTTTGATCTCGATCGATCGGTGCCACGCATGCGATCTCGCCCAGTGCCCTGTGGTTATCGACGGTCCTGCCGGTGTCGGCATGCGATCCTGGCCCTCCCCCCCCTGGCCCCCGCAGGGGATGGTCCCCGGTGGAGGGGGGGGGGGAGGGGTCGGACCGGACTGTATCGATCCCGGGCGATTGATCGAAATTCGCAGCGGCGGCAGCGTCATCCCATGGCACAGCGCGCGCGCACAATGGACGCCCGTTTCGGCCGATCGGCGCCGGGTTTGTAACGCGCGCGCGGCGGCGGCGGCGGCGCAGAACGGCGCGCCGCGTTGGCCGCACGGCTGTCGGCCGCGCCACCGGTGCCGCGGAACGGGCGCCGCTGGCGGCCGACAAGTTAATTGGCGTCGCGCCGGTGAGCGCCGCGCCGCCGTAATGCACGGTGACATGCGTCAAAACGAGCCAATGAATTGTGATGAAGCGCAGCCCGGTGCGGCGCGGTGGGTGATCCATTCGGCGCGCTCTCGACCGCGACTGTCTCCGGCGCGTCACATTTGTCTTGAGTGGTGGTGACGGTGCGCGGCGGGGGTCGTTCATGGTGGCGGCGCGCGCGTGCCCGGCGCGTGCGTGGCTCCACCCATGGGAGAGCGTCGTCAGGTCAACTGTGGAGGGTACAAGCTTGTCGGGCGACGACTCTCACAAGTGCATCTGCACCGTGAGACTTAGACACAGCGCAATACACACATTCGGCACACAAATAAAAGCCATGCCGTGACCTATACTACCCGTGTATGCCCCCTGATGTCTGTCGCACCCTCATCTGCTCACATCGTGCGCCAGTTCGCCCCTCTCACGTGCTCTCTCTTTGTCGGCAGGTCCCGTCAACTTCACCGACCACCCGAGTAACGAGGGTCTGGTGTGGTGACCCGTGCGCGAGTGAGCGGGACACCGGCGGCGGCCGTCGGAGGCGACGAGCGCCCCCCGTCGCGTCGACACGCACAGTGCAATGTATTGTTAAGGCGGCCGCGTGCGCCGCTCACTTGCCGAGGCTCGCACTGAAGAGGGGACGGGCGAGGTTCCGCCCGCCGACGAGCGACAATCCGAGGGGCAGGGAGGGGTCAGACGGGGTCAGACGGGGTCAGACAAGGAAGTCGGTCGGCTCGTGTTACCGTGAAATGTCTCAGTAGACGCTACAGATGCAACATTTCTCCTCCAAATCAGGCATTGAACGTACTGAACGACCACAGATGATTATGAGACAAGATGTATGAAACTGAGCTGACAATGTGAACCCTGTTACAATGACATATAAATCAAACTATTCCTTGCATTTGTATAAATAGCAGACTTACGGTTGTTGCATGACAAATACAAACATTTTATAACCATAACATATCGTATCGTTGAATCTTTTATCGAAGCATCTTTAACCACTTTTTACTCACATGACCTCAAATAGTCATTATTTGAGTCTTGACATTCACCGCGTGTACAGAAATGTTGCATCTCTAGTAGACGCAGAGTAGTACAGGGCTTAGGTGGCGTAAACCTGCCAGTGCTGTCCGAGCTAGTTGGATCGTCCCTCCGAGTGGACCGTGCGGCGCCCCCTGGCCTCACTGTAGGACGGCGGGTGGCCCCGGCCCGTCATCTGTACTATACCAGTGATCTGTGCAGCAGGTACCGTACCGTGTAAAAGACGAGGGCTCGCGCACCGGCGCGCCGCGACATATTGAGAGAGAGAGAGAGCGAGTCCTTCCCGTCTCACTGAAGTGATCGTTTGTTTTGAGTCTTGTGTTCTGTGCCCCGCGTACGGTGTTCGTACCTGGTAGCTTTGTGGGCACATCGTATATTTAAAGTTTATCTTATCGCGTGGTGTGGTGACTATGGTGCATTTTGAGTGCGTGCCAACCTGCAAACACTGTGAGCCGTGTGCGAACACGTCGTGTGAATGTGATTAATGTATTTTTGTTGTAAATAAGGATGTCATTAAATGTTTCTCGTTGTGCGAATGGTGTTTGTTTTGCCATTGAACAAAGGGCGCGTGTGAACGTGAAATGAATCAGCGAGGAGGGAGCGGTGGTATGAAAGTCAATTGTACACGTATCAGTTGTGCTAGCTAAGCACGAAACAATACTCCACCAAGTCCACAGTAACAGTTCATATAAGATCATTCCATCTAATAGCGATAGTACAAGGAACACGTGTGTTTCATGGCGGAACAAGGTTACAGATGCAATTCAGTTATAACTTATACCTGTAGGATAACTGAGCAGGAATTTGCTGTATTGAGTAACGTCGCTTCGGCTCACTCGACCCAGTGCACATTACGAAGCCAAGTGATGAGGAGAAAGGAAAAGGGTTTCAAAATGACGCACTGATCGGGCGATCGCTCATGATCTCACAGTACCTCCATGCTTCTCCAGCGCGGCGGGTCAAAGTTGGGGAGGACGCTCTCTCGTCGGCGGTCCTCTCGGCTGACCTCCCGGTGGTCCTCTCGGTGGTCCTCTCGGTGGTCTCTCGGTGGTCCTCTCGGCTGACCTCCCGGTGGTCCTCCCGGTGGTCCTCACGGTGGTCCTCCCGGTGGTCCTCCCAGTGGTCCTCCCGGTGGTCCTCTCGGCTGTCCCCTCGGCGGTCAGTCGGTCAGAACGGCGGTCCTCTTGCCCAGAGGTGGCTCGCTGACCGTCACATGATATCCGGTGGTCGGTGGCATAGTTTGCCAGGGGCGCACCAACCACCAGGCCGGCCCGTGCCCATGAACGTATTGATCTCCAAGCCCGGCCCGTGCCCATGAACGTATTGATCACCAAGCCCGGCCCGTGCCCATGAACGTATTGATCACCAAGCCCGGCCCGTGCCCATGAGCGTATTGATCACCAGGCCCGGCCCGTGCCCATGAACGTATTGATCACCAAGCCCAGGCCCGAACCAGGCTCGTGGAAGTTATGCAATGTTAAGCCAGGCCAGGCCCAGCCCCTTCAGATAAAGCATATAATTAGTACTACAGCATTTGCATTCATTATCCTACCATATTTGGCTACTTGCAATGGTACATCTATATTAATATTTATGACGTGTCTGTCTCTGAGCACAAAACTTAAAAAACTTGTCACAGCATTGAAATGTGTGCGTGCTATGCTATGCAACTTCAAGGATCTCGAAGATAGGATACTTGATCCAAGGTACCTGTTATCCTGGTATTTTATTGCTTGGCTTGATATTTTGAACAGTTTTGAGTGGTGCAGTCTTGTTTTATTTTTGATAAAAAATAAAACAAGTTTTAAGTTTAATTATATAACTAGCATAAATAGAAGCAAAGAATGAGGTGTCAAGTCATATTTGATCGAAAACGAGCTTATGGAATATGGATACTTTTTCAAATCACTTCATTACATTGAAAAGTCAATCAGATCCGATCACTTGCACTACAGTATCACATTCTATGATACGCAACCACGGAAATACTGCGAAACGAATATCATCGAAATAAGGTACAGCTACCTATATTTCAATGACCATACACACTAATCCGGGGAGGAGTTTTCACCGGCTTAACGGGTGTATAGCGGGTGTGATAGGTGTGCAGCCTCTATGATAGATGTGTAGTGTGTATCAGTTATAACGTGTTTATTGCGTGTTTCACAGGGATGCATTGGGTCGCACGGGTGCATAGCAGGCACCGTTTGTTTTTAGCAAGTATATCGGATGTAGTACAACTGTTTCAAAGGTGTATTTAGGCACGACAGGTGTGCCGCTGGTAGTCCGGGCTATCAATGCCTAATTCACCTTTTTCCTTTCACTGGCTTGCACCACCACTTAACCTGTAATCGACTGCAGCACGGTGGAGCGGACGGGTTAGCAATAGAGTGAAACTATGAGCCAACTATGCTAACAAAAAGCTCCAGCCACAGCAACAGTGTGTTGCTGAAAAAGTTCACTTGCGCACTTCTCAACCTAGGCCCGCCCAGGGCCCGAAGATTTCGTTAATGTTGAGGCCCAGCCCGGGCCCATGGGCTTGGGCCTGGACAGGCTCGGCCCGTGGCAAACTCTGGTCAGCGGTCACCAGTCTCAGGCTACCGCAATCGTGACTGAGGACCAAGAAAGAGCAGGGGAGGATAGGTAGGGATCTTTCGTGGAACTTAACTGGTGCATCTGGGATAACACGGTACCAGCCCGACAGCAGCAGGCACCAGACTGCAATACAAAAATACTGAGCTGTATTCAGAACATACGGTTTTCTGCACAACAGGTGGAGGTCTCAGCTCAGGATACCAGTCACGCCACTAGCAGGTGTGCGAATACGCCACTGAACACGGCACCTAAGCGGTTCGTGGGAACTTGGAACTGGACCCAGTGCGAAGTGGCCAGAGAGCGAAACAGACCCGCTGGAACTGGATCCAGTGCGAAGTGGCCAGAGAGAGGGACAGTCACGGCTGACACGGAACGCTGCTGTGTCTTTATATGGTAAATTAGTACACATAGCAAAATGGCAGGTATGCGAGCTATGCTAGTGAATCCAGAATACGACTAAGCAAGTTGAATAACCGGGTTTATAGATACCTAACACGATACCTGGACCAGACTCAATTTTTGGCCTCTTGCCTTAGAGCCGAAATTTGAACCGGAGCTATTGAGCTGATACATTTTGTGTCTCGGCTCGTGCAGATACGAGTCTAGCACCATAGTTCACTGCAGTGCGAGGCGGGGCATGCATCTATCTCTAAAAATACAAAATCCTTCTTCTTGCCCATTTGTGTAACCTGCCATTTGCCAACAACTTGAAAGAAGGCGATTGCGACATACTTGTCGCAGCATAAACATAGCCGGATGCGTACTGCGTACTTATAATCTGTTGTAGGGAGAAATTCGGCGCAGTAGTAAGATAGGTATGCACTTACCTTCAGTGCCGGAAACCACACTGAGAGACGCTTTGAAGAACCCTTACTTAATCTGTTCCCATAAGTCCTCATATTGTTGAAGAAGTCTGGAAGAATTCCATAGGCTCTCGAAGACTTCTTCAAGAACGCCATAGCTTCTAGTTTTTTCTATTCAGTTGTGACAACACTCTTTAAGAACCCGTGGTTTTCTTAAAGGAGTCCATACGATCTCGTCTGACGCGCAGTGCGGAGTTAAATTCCCTTGATGGGCCTCGGAAACAGTCTGCCCGGCGCCCAAGACCATTTTGAACAGGGTGATATTTTCAATAAGCACCTTAGTCCCATGATGGTATGGTGCTTGGTAAACAAACTAAACTACGGGGTGTTTAAAAACAACTGAAATTTTACTTTTACCTACAACGATGACAAATATTTGCTAAAACTAAAGTGAGCATACGCCTAAAAAAGCAATTATTTGACAAATTCCGAAACATATATTTCATTCAGATTATTAGTATTTTTCATTCCAAAGATTGCATTCAAACATGACAGACAAGAAAAAAGTTTTGTATTGGCCCTGATGTGGGGATGAACAGTGAACACTGAACAGTACAATACTTCAGCAAATTAACCACAATAAAGTGCAGCATTCAGAAACAAATAACATCAGCATGTATCTAGAATCACGCTGACATGTTCTAGGGGTTAGTTCTGTCTGAGCCTGTCTGAAACACAGTCGTTTCTGGACAGGAACGGATCCAATAAGTCCGCGATGGTCTTCAGTGTTGTTCAGGTAAGGTGCTCTGGCAGTCGAGTCACAACGCTCAACTTGTGTGTCCCTTATTAACAACGAATTGATAAATCAGACGTTTAAGTGTCGTGTCCTTCGGATTTTTTATGGAATCCAAATTTTTGTCCGAAAATCCTCAGGACAGCCGTATAACCTCTTTCTGCACAGTATTCCAAGACAATGCATGTCTCTCTTGCTCATCAGTAAAAGGGAATTCTTCAGAACTCAAACCATTGCAAAAACGTTCATCAATCAACCAATAAAATAAAAATGAATACATTTCTTGCAGATATTTACAAATTAACATAGTTGTTGTGTCATGTGGTGAGATCACGTGTTTGAAGCTTGTCGCTGGTAGAGCCCTTCATGGAACATGTTTTCAGCTCCCATTCCGTTACATCCCATTCAGCCGGATCCAAATCCGTTCCGTTCCATATCCATTTTTAATTGGGCTCCCATTTCCATTCCATT
>JARBER010022013.1:0-12584 GCA_030265075.1 Balanus glandula | reverse complement strand
CTGCTAATCGGTGTTGTACGCAGCAGAATTCAAAGCAACTGGTTTGAGCTTACCCGCGATATATCGAGGGCGAGCTCCATACAGATTTAGGAAATTCCGCTGCATGCAGCACCGATTAGACCGTAAGTTCAGAAATTTTGGCGAATAGGACTTTTGTAAGAGACTGTACCTTCTACCTTTAAAATAAAAACATCTCTGAGGTTATCCTCAAAAACCTCAGTAGGCAATGCTATCCTCAGCAGCGCAAAAATGCATCGCAAAAACGGCTGTCTGGGAGCAAATATTAAAATTGCAACAACTATATTGTGCATTTGTGGCATATTGTATTGTGTTGTATAATAATATTGTGTGAATGGCTTTTGGAAGGAGCAGTTTGAGACTTATTCTGACTTCAAGAATTGCATGCCGCTTTTCCACTGCGTGGGAACTGAACGACATTGTTATTTTCTCTGCATGTCGTAAATAAGTCAGCAAGGAATATAAAGTAGGGTACATAAACGGTTGCCACTTTCCTTTTAAGTGAGGGCAGTTTTATCATCTATGCAAACATGGAGCAAGTAGCCCACGTGGCCTACGGATAGCTAGACCGGAGAGTGGGAGATATGTCACCAATGTGAGCCGGCACAGCAGCTATAGCGGTCTCGCTATCTCACTTCCAAATCGGCATATTTTTACCGTTTTCTGTATAAGCCGCTGGCTCTGACAGGCTTAGGGGCGGTTTTCCTGCACGCTGTCCGTCCGTGCCTGCCGCCTCGGTCCTGCCGGTCGCCCTCAGATCCAGGCGGCACGGGCCCGGCCGTCTGGCCCCGCCTCCGCCAAGTCTGCCGCTAAGGTCCGGGCCAGGCTGCAGGTCTGTTTTTCAGCTCCGCTTCTGCCGGTTCTGGCGCCAAAGTCCGGGCTGGGACAACAGTCTGTCGATTCGGCCCGCTTCCGTCGGTTCTGCCAAGGATCTTCCGTCGGGCCAGGCCAAGGATCTGTATTCGGTCTCGCTTCTGTCCGGTCTGGCTGCCCGCTAGCTCAGCCCGGTCAGGCCCGGTCAGGCCCGGTCAGGCGCGGTCAGGCCCGGTCGCCGGTGTCTGTTCCGTATTTCAGGACCATCTGCCAGTTGGATCCGTTTTCGCGTTGTCACGGCCGTCCCACGACAACTGCCTGCAAGTGCCGCGGTACCAAAGTTCTCCATAGTGACGGAGCCAGCCAGTCTGTATCACCGCACGGTGTCTGACACTGGAGTCTGATACAGGAGTCTGACACAGGAGTCTGCGATTAAAGCCCGGTCCGGGTGGAATGCTGACTTCAGTTGCGCCTCACGCCGTGCTGAGCGTCGTCCCCAGCCAGACTGCCGGCGCTGGAGTGGCGTCCTGAATCTGTGGCTGGGGACGGGCCGTGGTCGGGCGGTGCTTGGCAGGCCGCAGGCTGCTCTCCTCCGGGAATCCCGGTCCCGTCGCGCTGTCTGCTCTCAGAGAGCCGTGTTATTTCCGCCGCCTCCTCCTCCCCCGCCGCCGACGACCCACTCACGGGTCGTGACTCGTCCCGTGTCCGCTCCCCGGGGCGCTCGTCCACGGACGAGTTATGACTACGGCCGCGCGGACAAGTTATGACCACAGCCGCAGTGTATGTGTAACGATCGGTATCAGCGGCATAACCCCAACGGAACGGCTGGGCAACGGCCGCCGCTTTCTATCCTATAATGCAGGCGGCATACGGCCGAGTCAAACAGCAGCTAGCTTATTATGGTTTGGAGGGTGTATTTTTGGTTACGCTTGGGATAACGAGTAAGTTAAGGTTTCATTTGAATTTGGCTTATGCGTGTTTATCTGGTTGTGAGTTACTGCCTGCTGAACTCGACCTTGACGCTCGTGGTGACCGCGTCGCGCTGCTGGAGCTCTTGTTCCCAAGTCCTTTTTTGACTTTCCTAAGGGTAAGTGAATATCGACTGGCCATTTAGTATGTTTATTAGGTATTAGTTATATAGTAGTAGGTGAAAACTATCACTTATGTTCCTCTGAACACCTATATTTTGTTTAAAACAAGTATCAATTTAAATTCGGCGCGCATTCCAAGGCTGGTTGTATGTTCGTAGTCTTAACAGTTTGTGCGATCAGCTGTTCTGAGTTCTGACCGATTACAAAACAGTCTTGCGCCCTAGTGAATACGTGAAGCCACTTTTTCGTGAACATATGATTTTAAATGAAGGGGGGGGGGCTTAAGACTGTAATCAATGTTGTTTAGGTCAACAGCCGCTGGCACAAGATCAAAAACGGAAAGATGTGTTTCTGAATAGCTGAATTGAAACTTAGTACATAACATACCTCATTTTAATTGCACCTATGATATCGAGCACATTTGTGTGAATTGAGACGTGCCACGACCTTCCCTTACCGTCCCCTGAATGTTGGTAAAACGTTCGAATCACCCTCAGCTTGCGTTCTCCTGTTAGGTATATTTGGTAACTAGGCATAATTTACTCACCGAATCGTATCATAACAACTTATAGCGTGTATTCATTGTGTCACTTCGAAGACATCGAGTATTAGGTAATGGCTTATCCAAAGCCGCCGACATTAATACAGCCTTGGTTTTGAGTTTGACAGCTGGGGTGATGTGCGCGTGCATAGGAGGCGCGGCGCCGGCACCTGCAGTCGGTCGGTATGCGTCGGATCAGGCCCGATAGCTCTGCGGCTGGCGTCTGACCGGCGCGGCAGGTGGAGTGACTCAACTGGCTCCCGACTATCTGCGGCTGCGATCGGTCATACGTCACACGCCGGCGCTGCATCGCAAACCAATCGTCCTCCCGAGACACATGTCGCGCATTTCTCAATGGACCCATGGCCTGCATATAAAACACAGTGATTGCGTCTTCAGGGACGACGGATGCGGGACGATCGCACATGCTAAGCGATCCGCACATATCTATAAATTCTGCAAAGTTGACTGAGAACGAGTTGGGTGAAAGAGTTCATTAGGCATGCTTACCAATCCGCCAAACTTATTCATTCAGAAAACGTGTCTTGTGGTCAATATGACAAACTAGTTTGGGTTAGTGTTACCGGTAGTATTTTGTTGGAATTGTGCTGTTTTTAATGTAACACAACGTCAGCTAGCAAAACTTACATACATGAAGAGCAAGAACTGTGGGCAGTTGGGTATATTTGTGTCTCGAAACCGCGTGACGGTCCGCTAGTCAATGGCCCGGCATGGAGACGCAACAGCTACAGCGGACACTGTGACTTGTGAGCCAGAAATTCCAACACATCGCGACTGGAGTACCGTGGGGGATACCATGGCAGCGCTGCATCACACGCTGATGTCGCGTCGCATCACGTGGTTCTGTATCAGCGCCATATCACACGCTGCGGCTGCATTATGTGATCCCGCGTGACAGCTGCGTCCCCGGCCGGCACTGAATCACGATACCAGTAGCGTTGAGACATACGTCAGCCGATCTTCGTCATGTCTGTGGACTCCGTATAGGTATACATATAAAGCGCGCTGCTGGCGTCGGCTGACTGGCAGAGTGGCGCCGGCAGACGCCACTCCTACGTTGGCTGTCTCGGTCGCATCATTCCAACCATGGTGACCCACATACCCGTGGAACTGACAACAAGATGGCCACAATGGCAGGAAGATTATCCAATCTCCCCCCATTACCGATGCAATGCAGTCAGATTATCGAATGCCTCGTAAAAACCATGAGGTAAGCATTCGCTTTTATTAGTATGCTGCTTATATTCTACAATTGAAAGGAGAATCAAGGAAACATGCAATTGTTTCAGTGGCAGATCCAGAGAAAGGGGCCCAGGGGACCATTTCCGACCTTTGCCGCGTGGCTTGCTGCATGGCTCATCAGTGAGCCATTACAGAATTCCGGCTCCGGCACTGCTCTGGTACTGTGGACACTGGACATTGATAGTTTGGATTATTTAACGATGATAAATGCTTCTTCATTAGTCATCAACTACTGCTGAAGAGGGAAGGACATTTTTTTTTTTTTTCTATCGCAATATCAGCACCTCTCCTGTAAATGGTTTACCTACCGCAATCCGTTTGTCTATGAATGCTGTACCGCAATACACCTTTTCTTGAAACGCTGTGCTGCAATACTGTACTAGGATTGCTGTGTACCAGAGTTCGTCACGGGCTGCCCATGGGTACCCCCATGGGTAGGGTATATTCATGTTCATACCCATTACCCATAGACAATGGTCGGGTACTGGGTGGGCCTGGCTGATAAAACTTCAAGTGCATTTTTTTTCAGAAACACCCTGTTGCTGTGCCGGTAGCCTTTTGTTAGCAAAGATGGTTCACAGTTTTACATGTATATTTTGCAAGTAGCTAAATATGCAAGGATATTGGATGCAAATGATGTGAAATTATTTGCCCAATCTGAACGGGCTGGACCGGGCATGGGCTTAAAATGTATTATTTGAATGGGCCTGGTCCGGACATGGGCACGATGGTCAAAAAGCTCATGGGCATGGGTACGGGTAGGGCTGAAGGTTTCTGAGCCCTTGGCAAACATGCTGTGTTACTAGGATTACTGTACCTATCACAATTTTACCTTGGCGAGAAAATATGCACCACACCACCACCTTTACTAGAAATGTTGTACTGCAATACATCTTGCCGAGAAATTCTGTATCGCACGAAACACGAAAAAAACACACAAACAAACGAAACAAAAGAAAAAATCATCACGCAGGCTGCTCTAAAGTGCATACCTACCCCACACTTGCGTGTTAACTGTTTTATGGCTATATGCCTTCTGAGAAGATGCTCTCTCATAGACACTTTTAACCCGGTATTGACTGGGGTCTCAGTCGAACGTCATTGGCTGGGAGAGGGGCGTTATTCGCCCCTCCCCCTCCACCTTATCTTCCGAACCAATGACCGCAGCAAAATGTTTAAATAATGGTCAAATGGCAGATCATGGTCAGGTCAAAGGTAAAAAATGACACATTTTAGTTTTTTGGCCACACTTTCCATTAAAAGCGTTAGAATATAACTAATATTACACAGAATGCTCTTAAAAGCAGTGGTGGCACTTTTAAAATCGACGGGTTGGCCCAGCAGCCAATTATTATTGGTGGTTTTCATGTTATTTTTGCTCTTTGAGGACTGCATTTTGAGGTTTTTAAAGCTTTGATATTTGGTAAATATGCTTCAGGATGACCACAAACATGCGAATAGGAACTTCAAATAGACCGACATCACTTTTAACTCCCAGCAATGCTCGGTCCAATTGTGGACGTTACAAGCGGCGTCTAGTGTAGTAGTACACGCCTGGAGTTATGCTGTACCGCATAGCTTGAGGCGTACTCCTGTCCCTAGATGGCACTAGTAGTAAGCGCCTGGATTTATGCTGTACCGCATAGCTTAAAACATATTCCTATCCTAGGTGGCACTAGTAGTAAACGCCGCACCGCATAACTTAAATGCGGTATTTATTTATTGAACAAAATAATTCATCGATAGAGGTATCGACGAAAGACTCTCTAATGTCTCCCTATGATTCAAGGCTTATATTAAATATTTATGACTGTGCAAGTTTGCTGTTTTGTTTTGGTGTCAAATTATGCATATTTAATTCTTCTGTTTCATTTTGTGTCAAATTATGCGCGGAAACCAAAAATGTTTCTATTGCAGTTGATGATCATTCATCAAGTCCCTTTTAATCCCCCGATTGCCGATCCCATGTCCTATGTCACGCCCACGTTAATCCGGGTCCGGTGGTCCGCTGGTCACCGGGTATGTGACGGCCAACGAGCTGTCCCCCGGTAGTGGTGGTGGCATTGCGTGGGCTTTGGATAGAAAAATGACCCATAAACTGAAATAGATTGATTTTGACTTTTGACCTGACCTGTGATGTCAAAAGTTGGTGACCTCCAGGTCAACAGAAATTAAATTATGTCGTTGGAATTTCCTCGGCTTTCCATTGTCATTTGATTTAGGGCAATCATGCGATTGGTACGGAGGATACGAGAGGGGCTGAAAAAGTTCCCCTCCAGTGAGTGATGTTACAGAAAATACGCCAGGGATGCCGGGTTAATGTACGGCTTAATGGAAACGTAGTCAATTTGCACGTAGTCAATGGGAAAACAGTCTTCCGCCGTGCACTAAGGTATACAAACTAAGAAAATATACGACCTATTCCTCCTGCGTGCTCAGACACTTGCATCTTAACGTGGCTTTTGGAAGCGTGAGTAAGTTTTAAGTGCAGCTGGGATAGAATGTTGCCTATAGACTGCATCATGACACTGACCAGTGACCAGTGCCTACAACTTGCTGCCACCTAAGTTTACCGACATGCCTGTCACAGTGTCAGCATGCAACTGAGAGACCGTTTCCTATTCAGCGTGTGTTACACATATTTTACCTATAAGTACATGTGTTTATAAATTATAATGTTGAAGCCAATGGAAAACAACACCGGAAGTGATAATGACTGCAAGTGCACAGGATCCAATAACGCTTTTGTTATTGGTTCCTACCATATTTGTCGTAGTCTTGAACAGTTGCATGCCAAAATATTTAATGAAATCGCGCCTTAAAGACCTTTCAGGCTTAACGATCATTTATAAGAAATATGTATTTCTAATTGAATTCGCCTTCTGCTTGTTCAATAAAGACCAATGTGACGCTGACAGCGATATCTTCATTTCTACTTTTAACTGTAATGTATTGTATGCTTGTCTTTAACCTACTTCAACGACTTACTATTGCAGTTGCGGCGACCATTGTGTAAAACTTCGAGTTTATTTCACGTTAAAAAGTTCATAGCCTGGCAACATAACCTTTTCCTGGTACTTTAGCAATGCTATTGAATGTCGAGATCTATTGATAATGCGAACGGCATACAGAAATGCACGAAGGCATCTGCCTTTCGTCACGTTATACGGCAACAAATAACAAACACGCAAGCATGCGGCATCGTCATTGGGTCCCATTGTGTACCAGCATATACAGAACTGCTTGAGTCGTGTGTGCAAAATGCAGCACGCTCATTGGGAGGGAATAGCTACATATTGGTACATTGCTAAGCAAAGTACGGGACAGCGATAAGAAACAGAACAATTTTAAATTGTGAATGTTACAAAATGATGTTTCAAAATATGAAATTGGTCAAACAAATAAAATGGAAGTCAAAAGGTCAGTCAAAAAGCACTTCCAGATCCTGCTTCAATGTCATATACGAGATAAGACTGTTTGTGTTTATCATCATTCCAGTTTGTTTTATTATATGTGCTGTTATTAAATTGCATCCAATAGTGGGTTCAATGCTTCCGCAATTTTCCACTAAGAGAAATAGCCTCTCCACAGGCGCTACGGTGCCTACCGGGACATTTTTATTTTCTGCCCTTTCATTTCATGGCTGATGCCTGGTTGCCATTGAAAACGTATGCGCTACAAGCGCTATTAGCAGACCCTAGCGTGGTGCGTCCAAACAGAGCTCAGGTAGCCTCCAGGACAGGCTGACTAACGACCGGGAAGGGGGGGGGGGGCGATGTCCTAAGTAATATGGTAGAATGGGCGTGACTTTAACTACTGGCCAAAAGGGTTACATGTTAAATTGCTAATTTTAAGCTTGATTTTCGAACTGTTCTACACCTTAAGTTATTAAAACGAGGACATAGATTGAAAGCAGCAGCTTTTTTATTTTGTTTTCTTGGGTCTAAATGTCACGCTCAAACCAGAATTTTCGAGTTATTCAACTGAGTATTTTTTTTATAAAAAACACTCAGGTCAATAACTCGAAAACTCTGTTTTGAGCGTGACATTTCGATCCAAGAAAATGACGCACAAAGTACGTCATAAAGCGCGGATTTTCGCGTTTTAGCGAAGTTAAAACTGTCTCAAACTTGTTGATAAACAGAATTACGCATATTGTGGGACAGAAGTTCTCCTCTTCATGTACTGCATTTACAGAGAGCACATGCCAAAGGCTGTCTGATCTTTAGACGCGCCACTGGTCCCCGCAGTGTCGGATGTCGGTCAGCGTGTCAACCGCCGGCCGGTGGATTTTGAGAGTTGGCCCACCAACCGACTGTGCACGCCACACTCACGAACGCAGTGCGAGGGAATGCGATACTCTGAATACAACTTTCGGCCCGCTCGAACGTGTCTGGACTCCTCCAACAATATGGTGCTGCCGCATCCTCACTTTTTTTTGGTGATATTTCGTATTATTTCGCTATCGACTTCGGAGTATTATTTTGACCTTGGAGTAACCGTGCTATAGTGCCCCACTATCGACAGTGCTTTGTGACGTCACCAGCTATATCATTTTTCGTTCGTGGTATTCATACCGGTCACAAAGAGCATGGGGTAGGTAATAACACCTAGCTGCTGAATTAAGGTCACGGAGCGTAGTGTTATGTTAATGCTTCTAATGTATGCCTACGTTCTAACAAACTGAATCAGTTGCATGGATGTAGTTCCTACAATGTACATTGTATATTGATTGGCATTGGATATGTGCTCGTTCTGGCTGGGTATTTAGGTACTGTCCAATATATACCTATGAGAACTCACACCGCAGATAAGTCTCTCGACGGGTCGTCATCTCTCGACGGTCTCTCGTCTATCTGCGGTCTCTCGTCTCTTGGAGCTCTGTCTCTCTGCGGTCTCTCGTCTCTTGGAGCTCTGTCTCTCTGTGGGCCCTCGTCTCCCGATGGGTTCTCGTATCTCGACGGGCCCTAGTCTCTCGTCGGTCTCCGTATCTCGACGGGCCCTCTTCTCTCGACAGATTCTCGTCTCTCTGCGGGTTCTCGTCTCTCTGCGGGCTCTCGTCTCTTGGCGGGCCGTGTCTCTCTGCGGACCCTCGCTTCTCGGCAGGCCCTCGTCTCCCAGCAGATCCTGGTCTCCTGGTCAGCAGGTGCGGGTCTGGTCGCTGTGCCGTTCTCGGAAGATGGCCACAGAGAGCTGGCCGACACATACAGGAAAGCCGCGGCCGGTGGACCCCACACTAACCGCACGGGCCGCCATCCGCCCGGCTCATGCATGTATGCATATATGTTGGCGGCGCGCGGCGGTCGGCGGGCAGCTCGGCCGGTCACGATAGCGTATTCCGCGCCCTGCGCTGCCGGCCGCCTTATTAGGAGAGCCGCCCCCCGAGCAGCAGAACCCGTCCAGTCACGTCACAGGCCGCGGGACGCGCCGCCGCCTGGTCACGTGGTACAGATGGAGCGCCGCACAGTGGTGTAACTGGCGCTCACAACTTGCTGATACGTCAAATGTTGGCTGATAGGAAACCACTCAAGTATAATATTAAAAAAATTGTTTGCAGCATTGGAAAACACTATAACTAGAGTTGTTTTTCTCACATCGCTGTTGCCATAGCAACGCTGAAGTTAGTGTTCTGTATGCAGCCTCATGAAGCCAGTACGGCAAAACAATGGATAGGTATGGTTGGAAATGACGTCTACCAGCTATAGTTATAAGAAATACCGTAATGCATGTATGGATTTACAGTCATTGGGATGTGACACGTATGTCTGTAACCGGAAAACATCAAAGTTCCTGTTTTATGCGTGCTATGCTACTTTATGAAACATATTTTGGCTGCACAATTCAATGACACCTATTATAGTTATTAGGCTTTACAACAAAATTGCATAACCCGCACCCACTAGCGGAACATTTTTTGCTTTAATTTTTTTTTTTAAGTCCGAACGTTTTGAATGGACGGATTGACGAAGGCAGAGCCCGTGCTAAGCAGAGCTTGTTGCGCAGGTCCTGACCTCTACCGTCCGATCGGGAAATTCCGGGTAATCGGCAGAGTTTAGAGGCGAAAGATTAACGTGCCCACACAGTCGGACACGGTCCGCCCCGCTCACAGACGTCAACTGGCCTTTAACGTGGCCGCTACCACCGGCCGCAGGCCATCCCAGTCTGGAGCAAATAGCGAGCGCCGAAGCGACTCGAACCGGGCCCTCACTCCCGGTTGGGTCACAAGCCCAGCGCTCTACCGACTGAGCTACAGGGGCGGACAAAAAAAGGACTCAACTCTTCACCGTGTGTTCTACTCGACAAGGGCTTTCAAATGAGCATACGCGGAGGTCTAACTGACGAATTTGATTTTGATCTTTTCCATATGGGTCAGCAACTTTCAACAACATTGCGCACCATAAAATTACTGGAAGAATGTTTTTTAATTGACAGGGTCTTCCTATAACCATTGGCACAATATTAGGGGGTGGGAGCTTAACTTTTCTGATTTTCGATTTTTAACGACCACCCTAGTAAGTACACAAGAAGTGACCTTATCTATCATTAAAATCCAGAAATATTAAACACAAAAACAAGTATGATGGTAGGATGTTTCCCATTGCGTGTAATAAGCACAGCATGCTCTGCATACAATATTGGCCAACGTTTTAATTCATCATCACATTTGATGATATATACCGGGTGAGCCAAAAAAAAGCGTTTTATGCTTATACACGCTTTTCTCAGTAAGTGCAACAGACATTCTGATGAAATGTTGTCCGTTTATAGTTTAACTATTTTTATTTGTGTACACATTTGGGTTCGGTTACAATGGAGATTCTTTATGATGTGTCAACGTAAATCAAATGTCGCAAATTTCCCTTTTTCTACGGGTTTTTGCATTTCTCCCCAGCTGTAATGTCGATGATTAAGCACGTGCTGTCAGATAATGAGTTGGGATTTGAATACAACATTTATTCATGCTTCTGGATAGCGTATGCCAATGCTTACCAACATTAAACACTAACATGCTATTTTACAGCCCTTTTAGGTTAAAGTGGTAAAATGTGTGTCATGGACATTGGAGCCGGTGGAAAATGCAAAAGTCAAATAAAATTTGACATTTTTTTACGGTAGCATAGATACTGTATTGTAACTAGACAAATATGTGTAAACACAAGGGCGTAGTCAATGGGGGGTTAATGGGGCCATCCCCCTGAAGGTCAGGCGGGCCCCTCTGGCGACCGAGCGAGGGACCTCGGGCCTACTCGGGGAGTATATAAAATAAAGTGAAAAGCTCATAATAACTAGGAAATGCTATATAACTCCGCCACTTAATGGGTTCGCCTGTTGACGGTTTGAACTGATTACATAATATATACAAAATTAACATAATTAGAAAATGCCTATATTTGTATGTTTCTTTAGTTGGTGCAGCGCAGCATCAATGGTAGGTGTGATAAGTATCAATCAGCGGTATGTTGACCTCATCGTTACCTAACATTCCTAGTATTCCTATTATATTATTTTAATGTTATTGTGTTAACAGTATGCTTAAGTTTTCTTTTAAAACTTTGTCCGCTTTAATACATTTCTAATGTCAATGGATGCCAGCACTCAGTGTTTCCTCCTCATTTGTCAGCTATCGAGCCATCGTATCGGCTTCAACCTGCGCCGTACCGGTACTCGGCGCCAACTTGATCGTTCGAGGGGGAGGGCATTTCGTCACCCCCTTCAAACTAGGCTCCTATGCAAAGTATGTAGACCAAAACGAAGGACGACGTTCAAAAGCTCGTCATAAATAACTACAAAACAATTTCTGTTGTTTCATTTTTCAATCAGTTTTCCTGTTGGTAACTTCAGGTCACCGACATAAAACATTCCGAGATACACGAATTTCAGGTGTCTATACCCTAATGACAACCTGTAAGTTTGAAGCTATGGGTGAAAACTCTGGTTTTGGCACGACCACAAACATGTTGGAGGTGGGATCACTGGAGCTGGTCATAGCAAACTGACTTGAGATGACCCGAGGTCATTTTTTTAAGTGTGCGCAATTGACGCCCAACAGCTGTGTTAAAAACGAAGGTGCTGCACGCCGACGTTTTTTCGCTATCTGCGAAAGACCGTCAGCGGCGTTTAATCCCCCCCCCCCCCCCTACATGTACTGGTTAATCTCCAAACGATCATCAAACACGAAGGTCTTCTGAACTCCCTAGTTAGACATGATCTGCGACACTAATACCATTCAATTAAACACGACTCAGTCGCTCCGATCTATCGGCCACCGGCGCTGCGGAATATGTCAGCTTGTTGCATACAAGGTCACCAGGTTGACCCAGTCAGGTGTTAAAAGTTCAGACACGTGCTTGGGGGACTGCAGCCTTCCACGGTCGTTCATTATCATGGTGTCACGAAGTTTAGAGGTTACGCTTGACAATATTTGCATTAAACTGTGTTGTGTTTTGAGTTTACTATGACGGGTAGCTGAAAAAAGCTTTACTGATCTATTCCTCAGACGGTTTTACTACCCTGTTCCTCAGAATGACTTGTTCTGTCCCTCAAACGATGTCCTGTCCTGTCCCTGTCCTGTCCTGTCCCTGTCCTGTCCTCAAACGATCTCCTGGTCTGTCACTCAGAGGACCGGCCTCCCTGCCTCGTCCCTGAGAGGGCCAGCCTCCCCTGCCTCGTCCCTGAGAGGACCAGCCTCCCCTGCCTCGTCCCTGAGAGGGCCAGCCTCCCCTGTTCTGTCCCTCGGAGGACCAGCCTCCCCTGTCCCGTATCTCAGAGGGCCAGCCCAGCCTCCCCTGCCTCGTCCCTGAGAGGACCAGCCTCCCCTGTCCCGTCCCTCAGAGGACCAGCCTCCCCTGCCTCGTCCC
>JARBER010021902.1:0-12585 GCA_030265075.1 Balanus glandula | reverse complement strand
AGGAAGGAAGGAAGGAAGGAAGGAAGGAAGGAAGGAAGGAAGGAAGGAAGGAAGGAAGGATGAAGGAAGAAAGGAACAGAGGGAGGGTAACGCGACCACTGCGCGAAGTTCCGCCCGATAATACACAGGGGTTCTGCGCGCCCCGTTCTATCTCGGCCCGAAGCTCGACCTCTGACTACACTACTTTGTACACGAGGGCAGGGCGGCTGGCGGCGGAGCGGGTCCGCCCCCGCCCGCCGCCCCCGCCCGGTAACTCAGCGCTCACCCGTCTCTGTCCCGCCCCCGGCGGTCCTCAGCGGCGCCTGCCGCCACTCCGCGCCGGGGGTCGCATCACAGCCCGTACACCTATATACTCTGCCGCATGTACTGCGCGTGTCCGGGCAGCCGCTGCCCGCCCGTGTCCATCGCCATCTTGCCGTCTCCTCCGCCACCCATGTCCATCGCGACCGGCCGCACGTCCATTCCGAGCCCCTTCTCCGCACCGTCACCGCCCACGCCGCCGCCCAAGCCGCCCCCCAGGCCGCCCACCACGCCGCCACCGCCGCCGCCGCCGCCGCCCGTCTCCATCGGCACTCAGCTGTCGTCCATCTTGTGCGGCGGCGCCGGCGGCGGCGGCGGCGCCTCGTGGCCGGCCGCCTTGAGCCGCCGCTCCGACGAGCGCGGCGACTCGACCGGCCGGAACAGACTCGACGAGTCCATCGTCTCGGCGAGCATCGGCCGCGGCGAGTCGTCCTGCTTGTAGGAGAGGCCGGGCGAGCCGACCGACGACACCGACTCCGGGGTGCCCACCGAGCCGACGGAGCCCTGCAGCGCGCCCACCGCCGCCTCCAGCGAGGCAGAGCTGCCGAGAGAGAGGGACGGGGTCACACGATGACGCTGGTGGAAGAAGACTGAAAATGCGTGACATCGACGAACAAATGAAATAATGAATTAATAAACGGATGAATGATTGAATGACTACTCAAGGAATGAACAAATGAATGAATGATAACTACTCAACTACTCAATGAAGATAACTACTCAAGGAATGAACTAGTGGAGGTATGAACGAATGAATGAATGAATTAACAAGTGACTTAAACTATTGAATGAATGAACGAGTTAATTATAAATGAATAAACGAGTGAATGAACGAACGAAGGCGTGAATGAATGAGGAACGAAGACGTGAATGAATGAACGAACGAAGGCGTGAATGAACGAACGCGTGGATTAATTAAATGAGCGATTAAACTAGTACATGAAAGCATGAATGAACGAGTGAATGAATGAAATACATGAACATAGGAAATGAAGGAAGAAGTGAATGTATGAAATGAATGCCACAAACGAAAACAAGAAAAAGATGATGGAGTTCATAAATGGTCAAATTTGAAAGCGATATTTTTTTGCCATAAAATAATGTTCCGTCGCACGCATGTGTCATTTTCAGACGAAGCTGGTCTGTGCGACACCTTATACATTTACAACCCACCACCAACTTGAGCCACAACAGGTCCATCACACTACCCATCCCCCCCCCCCCGCCTCCCTGCCCCTCACCTATAGAGCAGCGGGTGCGGCGCCAGCAGGCCTCCTCCCGCTCCGCCCGAGTGGAAGCGCTTGTTGTGGCCGGGCGCCGGCGGCCGGTCGTAGTCGAACTTGCGTTTGATGGCGCCGCCGAGCGGACTGGGCCGCAGGATGGGCGACATGCTGCGCCGACTGCCGTAGGCGGCGAACGGCGAGCGGCGCGTCGGAGACGGCGACGGTGACGGGCTGAAGGTGGGGCCGCGCAGCCGCTCCGATATCTGACGGGACGGGGAGGAGTCAGCGGTGATCATGGGTGGTGATGATTTTGGTTGCCGGCAGCGTAGCTACCAGGTTATATGGTGCCCAGTGAGGTGATCTTAGGCATTATTTGCGCTTGGGACAACAATAAACGATAAACAAACGTCATCCATGTCTAAGATCAAACGTCGATATTTCTGCCGACAAACACTGTCAGAAAGGGCTCGGTCAGTGGCTTACCTGTTATGAGAAGTGGAGCCCCGTCGGTGGCTTACCTGCGGTGAGAAGCAGGGCCGCGCGGTGGGCCGGGTGGGAGACGGTGAGGAGCCGTAGCAGAGCGGGGCCGGCTGCGGCATGGTGAGGTGCAGCGGGTCCGTCACAGACCGCCCGCCGCCGCCGCCGCCGCCCGCCACAGGCTTCTTCAGGGCGTCCTCCCGCGTACTCTGCCGGACCGGGCGGGGAGAGTCAGAGAGTCAGAAGAGAGTCGGAGAGTCAGGAGAGGGTCGGAGAGTCAGGAGAGTCGGAGAGTTATGAGAGTTAGGAGAGTCAGAGAGTCAAAAGAGAGTCATGAGAGTCCAAGTCAGGAGAGAGTCAGATAGTCAGGAGAGAGTCAGAGAGTCAGGAGAGAGTCAGTGTCAGGAAAGAGTCAGGAGAGAGTCAGAGCACACAGTGAGGGAGGCACGGGACACGGATGGAGTGCTGGGCACCGTTGCCGCACTGACAGTGGCAGCGTCTGCCGGCCAATACTGTGATTGTAGAGCGTAGAGAGTGTTAACGACACACCTGAACCCCACCGAGTCAATGCGACAACTGTAACTGCACCACCATAGAAGCCCAGCATAACAATTTACAAAATAATGAAAATGTCCAAACTGAATCAACTAAATTCAAACATTATATTAATCGATTACATTACAAAATGTAATGATTTTATTTTGGTTTATGTAGTTTTATGTTGCTCACATGCATTTTAATACATGTGAACAAAATAACAATCATAAACAAAAATACATGACGATGTCCTACACAGTATTGGTGCAGTATAAAATCCCTCCCCCACCCAGCAGGTGCTGCTCCCTCTTCCCACCAGCGTCACGTTCCCAGCCGCGTAACGTTCCCAGCCACGTCACGCACCAGCGCCAGGTCCTCGCAGCTGAGCGACATCTGCAGGGCGGCGTGCACACTGCGCTCGTGTTTGATCTCGCGGTCCTCCAGGCCGGCCTCCTGGCGGATCTGCATCAGACGCGAGGGCGTGCGCGCGCCGCTGCTGCCGCCCGGTGACTGCCGAAACACGCAGACACAGACAGTGCGTTCAGTCGCGGAGGAGACACAAGGGAAAACGTAACCTAACCTAACTGGCAACTAGACCAGGGCCGGGACTGCCGCACATAGATAGACGGACGACGGCGCGAACATGGCTTAACATACCCCAAACCGGAGACTGGCGCAGCACACAGTCAGGAAGGGCAGCGGCGCCATCAGCCGGGGGAGCGAACATAACATAACATAACCCAAACAGGAGACTGCCGCAGCACACAGTCAGGCAGGGCAGCGGTGCCATCAGCCGGCGCGTTATAAACACAAACACATGCAGAGTTGGTATAGTATGATGTATACTGTATAGCTGGCCTACCATTAATACAAACCCACGCTTATGGTAGACCTGAAGCTTTGCACTAGTAATTATGTAAGTAGTCACTAGCTAAAAGGTGAAAACAACGGTAAGTAAATAAAGTATGCAAGCTACTACAGATAACACTAAACTAGACGATACTTGTTCAGATCCTACTCCTCAATTGTTGACTGTCTTTTGTTAAGATAGTGCATTTCTCTTCCAAGCTTAAACAAGTTTTTTTAACTGGTTTATACCAGAACATACTTTTGATCTCAGCAGCTCACAGCATCATAGGGTACTCACACTTGGTGCAGCGAGCGGACTGAAGGTGGCGCTGAACCGCCGAACACGCGGGTTGTGCGACTGAGTGGAGCCGCCGAACGAGAACAGCGGCGGAGAGCCGAACCCCCTGCAGGAGACAACAACAACGGCTCAGGCGAGAGAGACAGCAGTACAGCACAGGATACTGGTACCGTGGTTCAGCACAGCAGCGACCATGAGGACAATAAAATAGAGCTGACAATGCATTGCATGAAGTAAGATTATTGAACACCAACACAAACAACAACACAACAACAGCAAACACACCCAGCATACCATACTGCATACATAGCAGTGCTAATCATTCACGTCAATAATACCTGGAGGCGGAGGTGGAGCTGATGCTCTGCGCCTGGGACACCAGCTCGTTGATCATGGGCGCGCTGGAGGATCGCTTCAGGGTGCCGCCGGTGGCCGCGGCGCCGCCCCCGACGCCTGCTGCACCGCCGGACGCCGGTCCTGAGCCGCCGGCCGCCGGAGCCGGGTCCACGTCCATTGTGTCCCACTCACTGACGGGGGACAGCACACTGTCACACTCAGTCACAGCACACTGTCACACCCAGTCACAGCACACTGTCACACTCAGTCACAGCACACTGTCACACTCAGTCACAGGATGGGATCTGCTGAAACTTTTAATTATTTGAACAGTCTTTACTTAAGTTGGCCCAACTAAAAATTTCAATGCATAATTTCTGAGCTGTTGAAATATATCCTAGCAACAAACACCTTAATGAGGAAAAACATTACTGTGATGATCACTCAGGCACATAGCCAAGGTTTTGCCAGAGGAGAGGGAGGGGACAGCACCTCAAAAGGGTCCCTTCCTGAGCATTCCAAGGGTCTTTTGACCTGCTAAGTGCACAGGGGTCTTTTGAATGTTCATAGAGGACCTCTGGCATTTCAGAGAGGATCCTGGTGGCCTTAAGAGGCCTCTGAAGTGTTAAGTTTATAAAAATCACACTTTGATCAGTCTCGGTCGGCCCTCTTTGCGGCTCGTGCAACACAAAATTGACCCTCCTGGTCTTGAGGGGGAGGGGGCCGCCCCCATTCCTGGCTAAGAACCTGGTAATGATTGATTTAAAATATCTTAATCAAATGAGAATCAGAAGAAATCAAAGAGAAAACTACCAGCTAATGTAACTTTTCCAATGTGTATAAGTCACTTAAAAGGGATATATAATAGGATACAAATACAATGTGTTTGTATGAGTACATACTTCCCTTTCTACAAATATACAGAAACCTCCAAACACTGGACTGCAGATTTTACATGTGTATAAAATAATAAGCAATGCAATATAAATTGGTCTTTAAAAATATTTCAATTGAAATGTATTTGTAAGAAAGAGAACAAAGCAAATGGAACACATTAAGTAGTTAGGCAAAATTATTTACAATATTGATTAATGATCTTGTTAAACAACTCACAATGATCATGATAATGGGAAAGGCTGTTTTTGCTCAGAAATATTCAATACAATGCTTGTTCATCATTTTAAGAAGAGGCTGGCTAAAAATATTATTATTCAAGACACATCCTTGCACAGGATAAGTCATAATGGATACAAAATTATAATTATATTACAAGCTACAGCCAGAAAGCTTGCTAAATTTGATGACAGCAGGACCAACAGGCAAGTGCCCTTCAAAAATCAAGATGGTGTAAAGTAATGTAAGACTAATATAAAGTTACATTTAAAATCAATTTTATGGTACAAAATATAATTAAATGGTGGAATATTTGATTTATTCTTATTAATTTATATTACATATGTTGTATCATTTTTCAAACATTTGAATAATCCTTGAAAGCAAAATATTGGCTAATATATCATGAAATTTGTAAATTGTAACCCAAAATATTACAAACATATGATATAATTAAATCTAAACTTTCAGTAAAAATTTGTGAAAATGTTAGCAGTATATAGCTCTCATGGGACATAAGTGATTGACTTAAAGCTGAAGGTGATAATGCTACAAATCAGTGTAATCACAATAAGATAATATAATTAAGTTAATATAAAGAAAACAAATTAATACATATGTGAACAAAGACCAGTGTAACCATCATCATTGCTGTAACACTCGTAATATATTGTTCATTTTATCAGATTGAATCAGTGATTTTGCTTTTATTGTTCTAAACAAAAATTTAATAAGCACTCATAAAGACATTCATGGTGGTCCAGTTGAAGGTGTCACACAATGCAACAAAAGATTGGTCTTTTGTAATACAATCACTAGCTTTTCAGAAAAAAATACATAAATATGATACAGTTCACTTAAACAACTCAGCTTATATGATACCCTACACAAACTTTAAGAAGTTGTCTAAATGACCCACGTTAAGCTGTGAATCAGATCAAGATAGGTTGTCACCACAGTCCGCAAACACATTCTGACACCTGGTTAATTTGCTTGTGAAACATCAATGTTTGTACATTTCTGATGAACGAAATATAGATCAACATTTTAACAGCATGGAAAAAATATTATGGAATCTGACGACATGACATGAAACCTGTGCAAAATAAAAAAGTATTTTCATGGCAATTGCATGACTTGACATTGGCGTTCATGAGTCGTTCGTGGCGCAGGGCCAGAGGACATTTGAAGGGCTTTATTCCTACACCTTCTGATTATTTTGTTTTGCTTACCTAATATGCTTCCGTAAATTACAGAAAGATCAGCGAAGATCCAAAACTGTAGCACAATTTCCTAATAATAACATAAAACCGGACTGAAACCAGCCAGCAACACCGACCCCACACGACTACAGTACTCTCTAATTTGGCAGTTTCGTTTCCTGCACTACTAGCGCTCCAAGCGGATCTGAAATACAGTTTCCTTTTTTCACATCAATCACTTATATTACACATTTATTTTGGAAAATATTACAATAACAATTAATAGATAATGCAAAGGTGGTAAAAAGCACTACCATATTATTTGTCACGTAACGTGTCGGCCCGCCTACGGTAACTTTGAAACTCGGATAATGAATATGATTTACATACCCACGGTTGATGTTAGATGTTAGACATAATAATATATTTCTGGCATTTATTAAATGTGAACGAATAACAAAAATCAGGGCGCAATAACTGACAAAAATGGCATAAGAGTTCTTTCTTGACTTGTGGGAGCCAAACTTGAACTAAAACGCGTCCAGCCTAAAATCTGCCTGCAGCTGCCCGAAGATTCCGTACAGCGATGCGCTTGTTTCCATTAGGACCAAAATGGAACTAAGGTAGGACTAAAAGACTCAAAGACTTTCAGTAGGACTAACAAATCAGTAACTACGGGCCATGACCGATTAAAAGCCACAGTTTTTAAGTGATCTCAAATTGGTTTCATGACTTATTGAAGAAGCTTCTTAGAATTCCCGTACATAAATATAGACAACAGCAGGGGAGTCGCCAGTCGGACTAACGCCCAGCGCTCAAGGATATTATTATATTTTCCTTTAATCGCATAGTAATGCAATTCATTCTGATCGTGCCATTTGTATCAACCAGCTCGAACTACATATTGCTGAACACAGCGCTCTGCATCCCTGACCCTGGCCAGTTTTCGAACGTCATTGATCCATCCCTGACCCTAACCAGTTATTGAATGTCATTGATCCTAACCCTGAAATCGCCTTCATAGTGCTCGTAATCGGTCCTCGCCAGACCCGAGGGAGACACCAAACATACGAAGCAGGCAAGCTATTATTTCGTTGCAAGTTACGGCTATGTTCCAAACTTCTCGAAGACTCACTGTACCATTCGGACAGGTCGTAAATCAATGCCGGCAGCCGGGTGTTCAGTATTCATGCGCCAGCGATCGACCGCTGCAAAGAGCGCTGTCCATCTGTAATTGCATGAAGTCACGCCGCTTGTCGACGGTTCAAGCCAGCGGTAACGGCGGTATGCACTGTTAAGATAACACACTCGGCCGTGCAACTATCAGATCCCCTCGTGCTGGTTGCTGGGGCCCATAGACGGAAGTGTATACCCTATACCAAGTGGATGCATGACTGGACACTACTCGGTTAATCATGACTGCCCGTAGTGCAGTACGAACTACGTAGTAGCACGTTGGCCGCCCAGCAACACCAGCCGACACACACCGCCAACTCAACACGATCCCGACGAAATCAGACAACCAGCAGATCAATATCGAATCATCTATTACATGCGTTCTTGAATACATGATAACGCGGCCAGGGGCGAGTCGCGTCAGCCACTGCATTGTGCGACGACTTAACACCGGCCAGGCCGAGCAAGCACTCACTGTACAAAATAGTCACGTGCGCGGCGACGAGCGAGCGAGATAAATATTCATAAGACGGGACGTGGTGGAGCCGGCCCGGAGCTCCGTGAGTCTCTCCCTCACCACACGTACCCGGCTTTGATATCGGGCTATCACATGATTACACCGTGACGGCGCGGGCGGCCGCGGCCGCGCAGGAATGGGCGGCGGCGCGGCGGTCGACTCCGTGATGACCGACGGGAGCAGCAGCCCCGCCCAGCCGTCACAGAGAGCGGCGGCAGTGGAGGCGGGGGCGGCGGCGGCAGGGGGCAGGAGCGGGGGGCGGTCCCTCCCAGTTCGCCGCCCGCCTGTGTCACCCAGACAGCGGTGAACCTGCGGGCAGTCCCCGCCCCACCCCACAACCCCGCCGCAAGCAGTGACCGGGGGACGTCGCCACGCGCCGCTCACACCGACAGCGATCCCGCCCGACAGCGTCCGCAGTCACCCTACCGCCCCTTCTAGCTACACACACCTGAGCGTATATACACACACACGCACGCGCACACTGCGCCGTACAGATACTCTTTCTCACACTCTACACTGCGGCGCATGCGCGCGATACCGACATAAAATATCACTTGTAGTATTGGGACGCATCGGCGAGCGGATAACAAAAGCGCATGGGCTCTGGAAACAACGTGCGGCGCCGCGTCCACCGGGCGACTGGCGGCGTCCCGGCTGCTCTGTCTGCGAGCAGGGGACCTGTCACGGTCCCTGGACCAAGCAGGGGACCTGTCACGATCCCTGGACCAGGCCGGGGAGCTGTTACGATCCCTGGACCAGGCCGGGGAGCTGTTACGATCCCTGGACCAGACCTGCGACGGTCCCCAGAGACCGTGGGCGGCGGCTACATGGGCCGCTATAGCAGGCCGCCGCTCGTGTTGAAGCTCTCCTCGTGGTCGACGTCCGGCGGCGCGTCCGGCATCATCTTGGTGGTGCCGGCCGTCAGGTAGCCGGCCACGCCGGGAGCGCCGCCTGAGGCACGGCGCAGAGTCAGAGTCAGAGTCAGAGTCAGAGTCAGAGTCAGAGTCAGAGTCAGCGGCGGCGGCGCAGAGCCAACAGGGGCGAGACGGGGGACGCAGCGTGAGGACGTGGGGGACAGGCTGAGACGGGCACATGGGACACGTGGGGAGACAGAAGGATACGGCGGAAAACGGGACGTGAAGCATGGCAGAAGGGAAAAGAAGGAACATAAGACAAGCACGGCGGGCAGCGGGCAACTGGGAGTGGGTAGACGAACAGCACCACGACCAGGGGCATCTCAGAAGTCAAGTCGAATTACCTGTAACCACACCGATTAACGAGATCATATTCACGACCAATACACACCACTACTATCCTGACAGCTACTAGAGTGAACAGTCACCATTATTGAAACCAACCGACCGCCAATGCAGTAAGTATTCCGTAATTCGGTGACTCACCGGTGAGGTAGCCGGCAGTGTTGGAGCTGGTGATGAAGAGGTCGTGCTTCTGGTCGCGGTACTCGGGCCACACCTGGGACCGGTTCAGGATCGCGGTAACCTGGTCACCGTGCTGCAGACTGCGCGACATGGCCTTCAGCGCCTTCACGATCTGCGCCTTCACCGCCGCAGGGTTCTCCGACTCGAGTCTGCCGACCGCGCGGGCAGCACGGGTCATCGGAGGAGCACGGGGAGCACGAGGTTTATCATCAGCTACCATCATCACCAGTAGCAAGGCTCGATATATCTGGGACGGGGATATACTATGGATGACGTCTCAAATAAACATCGATTTACGCCATCGTCTAATTGTATCCGACCAGCAAGTAAAACACATCCCGCACGAAGCCAGCTGAACGACTCGACTACACCTTTGCCCGACCTACGACTCAATGGCCAGCTTCCAGCCCCCTTCCTCTCCCGCCCCACCTCCTATCCCTCCCCCCAGGCGACCCACCTGCCGTCCAGCAGCGTCAGGTCCCTCTCCCGCCCCACCTCCTATCCCTCCCCCCTCGCGACCCACCTGCCGTCCAGCAGCGTCAGCAGGTACTGCACCAGCTTGGCGTCGAGGGCCTGCTGCACGAGCGGCTCGCTGTCGCGCGAGAACAGCCGGTAGAGGGTGTCGCAGGTGACGCCGACCATGTCTCGCCGCGCCTTCATCGCGTGCACCAGCGGACTGATGCACTCCGACTGGCCGATACTCTTGGTGCACGCCTGTAGGCAGAGTGGAGGGGAGGGGGAGGCAGGACGGTGTTAGAGATACGTGTTTGAGTATGTGTACACAGTAACGGCATACATATGCTTTCACATTGGAAGAGAGTCTTCGAACACCGTTAGAAGAGTGAGAGAGTGACAGTGATAGAGTAAGAGAGCGAGAGTGATAGAGTGGGAGAGCGAGAGTGATAGAGTGGGAGAGCGAGAGTGAGTGAGTGGAGGGCGTGAGTGATAGAGGTGTGTATTATGTACCAAATAAATGACACTTTCTGACTGGTCTACTCATCATGCACGCCTACATAGCATGCAATTAAGCGAGAACGGGTATACTCTAAGACATCAGAACTGTGTCAAACGAAAAGGTAAAACAAGCCATACTAAGTCTTGCTCAGTAATGACAATATAAATTGAAGGTAGTCTTGCACAACATACACAGCATTAACAAATTTGCGTTGCATGTACTTTGCGATCCCGATAAGGCCATGCAATAACGTCAGCATTTGCCTCGTCTACGCATTTAACACAGTCCGAAGTGATCTCAGATTTCCTCACTGAAGTTTTTCCCTGTAATGTCGGCAACTCAAAGCCGGCAATTCCATTCAAGTCATTAGTTTAAAACCACGGACCATCAACGCACGAAATGAGACCGTCATTGTTTACACACGAACAGGCTAAAAGGGCAGCGAGGTTAGACAGAGAACCGTTACTAAGCGCAGTGACCTCGAGTCAGCGCGTCCTGACCTCGTTATCTGCCATCTGGTGGACAATCATGAGACAGGCCCGCAGCACGCCGTCGTTCTTCGCAGTCATCGCCTTAAACAGCCGCGGAATGTGACCCTGCGGGGAGCGACAGGCAGGTCAGAATGTGACCCTGCGCGGAGCGACAGACATGTCAGAATGTGACCCTGCGGGGAGCGACAGACAGGTCAGAATGTGACCCTGCCAGGGGTCAGCAGATGTCAGAATGTGACCCTGCGGAGAGCGACAGACAGGTCAGATGTACGACACAGCAGCGACACGCAGCAGGTGGGGTAACAGATCCATACACTCAACAGTGCGGATATATAGACACTCGCACAACTTCAGTTCGCATTGCTTGTACAGGGTATGTTCAGGAACAGGAAATATTCGACACAAAAGCTGATGCTTCGCGCTAAAAATACTGCCGTCACAATATACCGAGGACCATTGATAAGATCTGGAATTCCATCGCATTGTCGGCCGGCAGTGATGCGACGCCACCATATTGTTACGGCAATTTCCGCTGACCGCTGACGGAACGTAGCCACAAACCATTCACCACTCACTACTGACGGAACGTAGCCACAAACCATTCACCACTCACTACTGACGCAGCAAAGCTCTGGCTACTGACCCAGGCGGGCAGTGAAACAACTTGCCTGAATAGGCGAACTCTGCGTCAGTGCATCATCCATGACCATCAACGAACGGCCCGTCATAACTGACAAGTCATCGCCCCACCTGAGCTCAGTACACGACTCACCTGAACGGGCCGTGACACGACTCAGCCGAGCTGACGCCTCACCTGAGCGGGCAGCGCGTCGAGCAGTGCGGGCTGGGCGTGCAGCAGCTGGACGGTGGCCGAGGAGACCATCTCCAGCACGTCCGGCTGGCCGGGCGGCGTCTGCTGCATCAGCGACAGCGCCGTGTCGAGCAGCTCGGTCAGAAACTCCCGCGGCCGGCGCAGCACCCAGCCGGGGTTGGCGACGAACAGCCGCAGGAACACGCCACCCACCACCACCTCACCCTGCAAGGTCAGGGAGGGGCACGCATGTCAGACGGTCACACACAGACGCAGCAATACGCCGCCCACCACCTGGTGTCTGGTGGTACACGCCCACTTCACCCTGACGGGTCGCAATGGGAGTCAAGGGTGTCAGACGGCTCAATATAAATGCACTCCATGATAACGCATATTTGGCTGTGAAAGCTTTCTCAGCAGGCACCTGCCTCATCACAGCTTGAACGTCAGTTCGCTCACCTGAACGTTGGTGAACTGCACTGCGAAGTTGTCTGGGAGCTTCCAGGTGGCGTTCGGGTCCGATCGCTGCTTCTGGTAAAACCTGACCAACAAAACAATGCAGAGTCAGACATATGGAATACGGAAGTGGCGTTGACCGCCAAGAGAGCTTGATTATCTCAGTTCAAAAACGGCTACTGTTCATTTCCCGTATTGTGCGTTGTACAGCATTGAAATTAGTGTGGTTTGGGGTAGCCCGGCGCACCGCAGCCGGGAATTACGTGTCCTGTCCACAAATCACCTTCACAAGTCCCCTTTAATCCTCCCGATAGCCGATCCTAGATCCTGTCACGCCCTCGTTAATCCGGGTCCGGTGGTCGCTGGCCACCGGGTATGTGGCGGCCAAGAGCTGTCCCCCGGTAG
>JARBER010021791.1:0-12590 GCA_030265075.1 Balanus glandula | reverse complement strand
CCCGGGGGTGCCCCCCCCCCCCCCCCCTGCAGAGGAGATGGCCGCCTACCTGCGGTACGTGCGTCGACTGGACTTCTTCGAGACGCCCGACTACGACCACCTGCGGAAGCAGTTCCAGGACCTGTTCGACAGGAAGGGCTACGTGGACGACGGCGAGTTCGACTGGACGGGACGCACCATGGTGAGAAGTGGCGCATGGTGTGCAGTGGCGAGGACTTGACAGGGTGGGGCTCCAATAGACAGGGAAAGCGGTGCTTTTTTTTAAATCGGAGGCCGTAAAGGATGTTGGATTCGACTAAGTAGATGTTCAGTCGGTCCTATCACGGTATGATACAAATCATAAGTGTTGGTGGGAACGTGACTGAAACATAATTGCTTATATATTTAAACAACGAAGTGCTGTAACGGCTTGTATGTCCACTGGGTTAATCGCGATATTATTCCATCACGCCCGCTAAGGCAGTGGCGGCGTCTGCTACTTGGGTCTGATATCTTATGGGATGGGTCTCTCACTCCCCTGCTTCTTTCTCACGAGCAGCAGGATGATCTTTTGGAGAATTTGAAAGTATTGAAACATGCGCTTCCCTCGGACATTGTTAAGACTAAGTCTATGAAGGTCAGTGAGCGGTGTATCCGCCCTGTAGCAGCGGCAGTGAGCGCACTGGGTAGGCACTGAGTTCCAACCCTTCGGATTCCACACACATTATTCCGTGGTATTTAGGCCACTACGTCAGTACGTAAGTACGTACGCCAGATGATATGGATGGGTGGTGCTGTCACCACTCAAACATTAGTTGGCAGCAGTACGAAGCACAGTATCACGGGCGATGATAATTGCCCTTGTCGAATTTTCGTAACCATATATGAGTTGTATTCTTGTATGACCCTGCCCTTCCTAATTACCATACCTATGACCCTGCCCTTCCTAATTACCATACCTTCTCTTTTCACACACGTTAATATAATACCTCGTTCAAGTAAACTCTTCCACAATCTTGAAGAAACACCGTCTCACGCACTCCTCTGTCTTGTTCTAGGCTCGCAAGTTGCGTCGTCTGCGAGCTTTGCCCAAGTAGGAGCGCGTAGTCGTTGCGTCCTGGCCTGACCCTGTGCTGACCTGACCTGCCCTGTCTCCCCGGCTGGCGGGTCGCCGCCGCTCCGGTCTTCTCGCGTCTTCCGCTCCGTATCCTGCCTCGCTCCTTCCCGCCCTCTCCTCGCCCGTACTCCTTCACTCCTGTGTAAGTCAGGGCACTACTTATCGCAGTGAATCGCTCTTATTTATCTGTATTTATTATGTGTGTATATTGTATTTGTTCCTCAAAACATACCTGTATAGAAAATCAGTGAGGGCCAAAAGCAATTCCCCTAATTTCAGGTCTAGCTAGCCGTAATATTGAATAGCTAGCACGTTACAGCGTTGCTGGGATGGGCTGCACAAATTCCCTTATAAACCTTCCTTTACAAACCTCCATATCATTGTATTTGTGTTTGTGTTTAACGGTGTCCTGGCTGGGTACAAACTGCAGCCTTCTCTAAAGTATCATTAAGCACGGCACGTGTACGGGATGTACCAGCCGTTGTCCCCTGCTGGTGTGTGTGTGTGTGTTGAACGTCGCGTGCGTGCCAGCTGCTGTGCGCGTGAGAACGTGCCTTATGTTCGCTGTGTAAGTGTATTGGTTGTATTCTGCAATCTGCAGTATGTGAGAGTTTCTGCTGGCCCTCGATGTGAGTGTACCCACTAGCGCCGCCCAGCGGCGGGCAGGCTGATGAGCAGTACCGCTTGCCACCGCCCGGTGGCCGGCGGCCGCGGCTGGGTGTACTCGATATCGGCTGCTCTGGCCTATGATCTGCTCCTGTCTTAGCGATGTGACCCTTGTCTGTGCGGTGTGACCCCTTTCTGTGCGGTGTGACCCCTGTCTGACCTGTGCGCCCCTGTCTGACCCGTGTGTGTCTCGGCAGTCGACCCCGGTCGGCTCTCTGCAGACAGCCACCGAGGTGGTGCTGTCGCCGACCCGGGAGCGTCACCCGGCCACCAACAAGGTGAGTGGCGCGGTCAGTCGCTCCAGCTCACCGCAGCTCAGCACCGCATCGCCACCGGTTCATGTCCGCCAGACACGCACCGTCCGTCCGGCTGTCTGTCTCTGTATGTCCCCGTCTGTCTCTGTCATTGGCATTATTTATGCCATAAGCTATGGCATTGCCTATGCCATTAGCTATGTCACTATCTGTGCCTGTCACTGTTACTGTCACTGTAACTGTCACTATCGCTGCCAATATGTGTCTGTCTGTCTGTCTGTCCGTCTGTCTCTGTGTCTCTGTGTCTCTGTGTCTCTGTCTCTCTGTCTCAATAGTCTCTCTGTCTCTCTGTCTCTCTGTCTCTCTGTCTCTCTGTCTCTCTCTATCTGTCTCCATGTCTCTCTGTCTCTCTGTCTCTCTGTCTCTGTTTCTGCGTTTCTGTTTTTCTCCGCCTCTCTCCTCCCTCTGTCTGCTTGCTTTTGCCTTTTATCTCTGCTTTCTCCGACGTATGTCTCTCTTCTGCTCGTCCTTCCCGTCTGGTGCTCTGTCTCACGTCAGCACCGTGTTCTGGATGAACATCCAGCTCTCCCGGTCGGAGGTTGGCGCTGGTCGTGCCATTTTTGTACACTGTCCCAGCTGAGGTCGAGGAGCCTGCGCATTGTCCAATGCACCGGCGTCGCTGTGCGATACTCTGTGTCGCTGCGTTCGTGCCTTATTGTCTACTGCACTCTGTTCACTGCCGCCTGTACGGCGGAGATGTGTCTTGCCACCTGTCTCGTGGGACAAACGTCAGCACCACTGCCTATGTGTCGACGCGTCTGTATGCTCGCCTGCCTGCCTGCCTGCGTGCTGCCGGGGGCTGGCTGGCCGGCTGGCTGGCTGTCTAGCTTGGGCTGCGCGGCTGCCACCGCCGCCTGTGCCGCTCACGCGCTCGCGCCGTCCCTCTCCAGGGCAGCAAGGCGCCGTCGGGGTGGCCCGAGGGGCAGCGCACCATCAACACCACGCTGGGCAGCACCCTGACTCCTGCCGACCGGCACGGCGGCTCCGTACAGGCGAGTAGGCCCCGCTCTGCCCCGCTCTCTCCGCTGCCAGGCTGGCGGCGCGCACCGCTCGCTCTGTAGTGACTAGTGGACGCTCGCTGGCTGTCCCGTCTGGAGTCGGACGGCCGACGCTGACCGGGTGTAGTCTGTGGTCCGCCTCGGAACGGTCTCTGTGCTGCTGGCTGTCAGAGGCTGGTGGTTGGTTGTTACCGGAGACTGGACTCTGGAGTTTGGCAGACGAGGGAGACGTGTCGCGGGGCTTATGCCGCTGAGTCGCCTGTGGCGTCGCTCTGTCTTGAGACCTCTGGTCGTGGCTCGCTGTGGCCGTGTCAGTTACGGCTGGACTTGTCAGTAGCGGCTGCGGGGAGGATGAGCGATGCATGGCCGGGGTAGTCGCTAAGCGATGAGCCGAGGACTGCCGTCTAGCGGCCGGTGATCTGACGAACCGCTCCCCCGCAGGTGATGAGCTCGGCCAACGGAGAGCTGGGTCCCGACGACCCCACCGCCGGCCAGAGCATCACCCCCATCACCGCCCAGCCAGACGTCGATGTCGTCGACGAGACCAAGTACGTGCTGTCGAGCGAGGGGGAGAGGTTGGGGAAGTGTGCGTCATATGGTGATTTGTAGGGGAAGGGGGGTAGCGCACGGGGTGAGTGTGTTGTATCTATAGCCTGGCCAGAGAGGTTGGATATGACTCGTCTGTCCCGGTGTCGCGTCTCAGCCGGCCGTTCATTTGACCTGACTGCCTCCGTGTCCGGCAGGTGCTGCTGCTTCTTCAAGCGCCGGAGAAAGAAGTCTCGTGGCCAGAAGTGACGTCTGCCGTGGCCGGACCGGCGCGCTGGCGCCCGCGTCGGTCTGCTGCCGGCCGCCGCCACCGCCGGAGACTCCTCAGAAGACTGAGCCAAGTCTGATCACCCCGGGAGACTCCTCTGAAGACTGAGCAGGAGTCTGATCGCCACTGGAGATTCCTCTGAAGACTGAGCGGGAGTCTGGGTCGGCAGTCGGATCGCTGCCGACCGCGGTGGCCGCGCTGCGAGTCGTTCTCGGACCTCAGACGGACGGGCAGACCGCCAGACCAGTAGAGCGGCAGACGGACAGGCGGATGACCCCGGCGGCTGGCGAGACAGCGGCCCGGTGGTGGCGGTGCCCGGCTGGCTGGAAGCCGTGTAGCCGCTGGCCTGCCGAGGCGGGTTGGACGCTGGTCTCGCGGGTTTAGTGGTCGGCGAGCGGCGGTCTCAGTGCTGCGGCGGCGACGGCGTGTCAGTGTGTGCGTACCTGACGGGGAGCTCCCTCTGAGGACCACGACGAGGACCCTCTGAGGACACGAGGACCACCCTCGGAGGACCACGAGGGGACCCTCTAAACCCTCTGAGGGCCGGCCGAGTGCGCGGCGTCGTCTGGCCTGGCGGACAGGCGGCAGACTAGTGAGGTGCTCGCCGGCACACAGGCTCTGCTATGCTAGTGCAGCGGCGGCTGGTTTGTGGAGACCGTTCGGAGACGACTCTCTCGGAGACGGTGCGGAGAGGCGGCGGAGACTGCGGAGACGCTGCGGAGACGTGGTGGAGACGGTGTAGACTCGTCAGAGAAGTCGTGCGCCCTGTGGTGACTGCAGTGCGTTGTGAGGAGCCGGCGTCCCGGGCAGCTGGGAGAGCGGGTTACGCCCGGTCCGACGCGAGAGACTGACTGACTGACTGGCGCGGCCCGGGCGGGGGTGTACTGGAGCAGTCATGACACCCTCCAGGTCAGCGGGGTCAGCCGGCGCCGTCAGCTGGCGGCCGGTGACCTGTGGCCGGGTCAGCTCGTGACCGGTGACCTGTGGCCGGGTCAGCTCGTGACCGGTGACCTCACGTCAGTGTGACAGGGCGCGGCGGCGGCGGCCCGCCGGCCGGACAGCGCAGGTTTGGTTCATTTGAGAGTGGCCGCGGCCGCTCAGTGCTGGCCCGTTACCGTTTGTCGTCCCACTGTGGTGTGTGCCATTGTATTTGTACGTACCCCCAGACACGACAGTGATTTTATTTAATTATGAATAAAGTGCATCAACTATTTGGATGGGGTTTGCTGCTGCTGGCGTTGATCTGGAGGTTGAGGTATTGACGTAAAGCGAAAATTCAGGGTGGATCTCAAATGGTGACAAGTGAATGATTTTTACTATCCTTTATCAAACGGCCTAACATACGCCTCTGGTCCCAATACAATAATATTAAGCAGTTATGGGGATCAATGCACACTAGATTTCGCCCTGCTTGCTGGATTTAAATTCTGCAGCTTATGTTCACCGAGAGACAA
The DNA here is from genome assembly GCA_030265075.1 of Balanus glandula. Lineage (NCBI taxonomy): Eukaryota > Metazoa > Arthropoda > Thecostraca > Balanomorpha > Balanidae > Balanus > Balanus glandula. The sequence goes on along the minus strand of JARBER010021791.1, from coordinate 7,248 downwards.
TGGGCATATGTTTATTTTTGAAATATTGAGTGATATTTTGTATCGTCCATGTCATTGAATACTGAATAGTACAACCCAAAAAGAAGCAAGAAGGGTAGGCTTGTCAGCCCCCCCCCCCCTTGAAAGCAGTTTAACTCAGCTTCATTCATTTAGCAACTGATCATTCGCGTTCGCGTCGCATCCAAGATTTTGTGCAATGACATATTTCCCGCTGAATGCTGGTAAGAGCAATAATAATTCACTATGAAGTAGATGATCTCAAGGAATTTACAATTGTATACGCTTAGAAAGTGTAATAATATATTATACTTACACGTAAATAGTTACCACAGCGAAACTGGCATCAGGCGTGAGAGCCGCACACACTACACAGCATACTCGAGAGATACAGCAGCTGGAATCGCGGCTGTCCTTGGTAATCAGAACGTCATCACCGGCACTTGATTAGCCGTGTCTGTTTTTGTGTATACCTTAGAACCCCCAAAGCTCATTTAAAGATTAATTTGTCGTGCAAGACCCACACGAAGTTCCCTAGACTCCAATGGTGGTGGCGGATTTCGAGCTGCGTGAAAGGCGAAAGCGACTGTCTTATGGAAAAGCGAAGACAATATTTCAGCAAAAGAAGCTTCGAAGTTCCAAGTTGGAACAATAGGAGAAACGTTTCATCGATCAGGCAAAGATATTAATACACTGGTGCAAACTATTGAACAAACAAACATGACATTAAACGTTCATCCACGGATCGTATAACTAGAATAACAATCCGTCAGTTCTCTAAGCAGCTTTATCAAAAGCCCAACATTTCGAGATGGCAGCACTATCGCAGCAAACCTTCTATAGATGTCGCTACTACCGCGTCAGTGTCGAATCCCTCGCCTACCTGCCGTGCCTACCGGCAGAGTGGCGGCGAGCGGCCGGCGACCAGCTGACTGCGCTGGCGCGCGGGACCGCCCCTCACGCGCGAATAGCGAGCGGCCCGCCGTGGCGGTGGCGGTGACAGCGGTACCGCTCGGCGGTGGCGGCAGTGTCGAGAGAGCGCGGTGAGCGGCGGGCGGCAGCCGCGCGCGGACCGTTGTGTTGTGGCGCGCGGGAAGTGCTCGCTGTGGTGAAGCTCCTCGTGGGAGTAAAGACGGCGGCGCGGCGACCGCTGACCCCGCCGCCATGGAGTTCCGCACCGAACCGTTCGACAGCTTGTACGACGTGTTCGAGGAGATTGGCACGTGAGTAACAGCGGGGACGGTTCGACTCGCGTCGAGCCGGGGGACTTAATGAACACGTTTTCGTGCGTGTTTTTCATAATAGTGGATGCTATACGTTTAACGTTTCAGGCATGGCCGTTGTTGTCTCAGCCTTAGGGGCGGTTATAGGCGACTATCTTCTTCTCAGTCGGATATCGCCGTCTAAATCTAGGTACGCTTTTCTGACCCGTAGTGAGATTGCGTCAAACGGATTTGTTACCGACGAAATTAATAAGAGTAGGTATAGGTATGTGCTCATTTCCTTTCCAAACGTAAGCCGATTTTCACCTGTCCTGCTCCTACTTTTCAGACCACCGTGAGCCGTCCCTGTGTATAAATAAGTAAGTCAACGCTTACGTTTCAACTAAGTACGATGTACGGACATACTTACATATAGTTGGGGGCTCGTCTGACGCCAGGACTCCAGTGGAGCTCAAGCCGAACTAGCCAACGTCATTGTACCTAAGCTGCTTCGAGATTAGAAGTATATCTAAATATCATCGGCACCGGTTCTGTAGCCCGGTACCGGCCGGAGCTGAGAAGGTGCGATTAGCCGCGGCGGCCCCTGCCTGCAGTGCTGAGAGGTGACTGACCTAGAGAGGGAGCCGACCCGTCACCCGCCCAGCGCGGCCGCGCGGGGCCGAGGTATTATTAAAGTGCCACACGGAAAAGATCCCTTCCGCTGCCCGACCTGCCTGCCAATAGGCCAGAGGTAAAACTAGCCGGTCACGACTCGACGGTTTAAATTATCGGCTGCACGACTTGACCGCAGCGGGCTAGCTCAGACACAGAGCACGGGGGCAGGAGTTTAGCTGAACGCTGTATTTTGAGTGAATCACCCGTAGAAACTAGAACTTAATAACTAACAATTCGCGCATATTGCAAATTCACATTGACCAAATATCAGTTGTTAATAGAATGGTTCTTGGTTCAGTTCAAATACCCATTTAGGAATTTTACCGAACCTCGTGAAGCTTATCAGAGATACCTATATTTATAAACTCAAAAAACCTGGCAGTAGATGGAAACTGCTGCTGAAAGAATGCTGTGCATACCTACCTGCTCGTCTTTGTCTGTGTCGTCAAGCTTGTCTCGACTTTATCATAATTGATATCACGCCCACTTGTAACTTGAGTCAGATTTCATAAATGGATACTTACATTGCAACATTGATAATTGGCCCATTGTTAGTATTTGCCATCTAAGAATTTAAGAGAGCATATATCCACATTTCACACTCAGGGGCTTGTTGACACCATCACCACATTGGTGCTGCACGAACGACTAAAGTACTTTGAAGTTAGGAAATCATCCCAAATTTTGTCATGGTGGACTTCCAGTCATAACCAGTCTTCTGTATTGTGCTCCTAACTGATACTAATAGCTCTAACACTGGTATGGAGGACACATACAAAGTTTTCAGACGGCTACACGATCGCCTCTTGCTCTATTAATATACCCGTCGTTCTCGCTGTTTTGATAAACGTTTGTATCACGCTGCTCTGTTATGAAATCCCGCCGCTCTCACTGCTCTAATATATCGTTTGTTCTCGCTTTGATATAAAGTATCTCTCTCACTGCTCTGATATAACGTTTATCTTTCACTGCTCTGATACAACGTCCGTTTCCCACTGCTCTGGTATAACGTTCAGCTCTCACTGCTCTGATATAACGTCCGTCTCTCACTGCTCTGATACATCGTTCGTCTCTGGCTGCTCTCATATAACGTTCGTCTCTCACTGCTCTGATATACTCTTCATCTCTCATTGCTCTGATACAACGTTTATCTCTCGCTGCTCTGATATAACGTTTATCTCTCGCTGCTCTGATATAACGTTGTCTCTGGCTGCTCTGATATAACGTTCAGCTCTCACTGCTCTGATATAATGCTCGTCTCTGGCTGCTCTGATATAACGTTCGTCTCGCACTGCTCTCATGTAATGTTCGTCGCTCGCTGCTCTGATATAACATCCGTCTCTTACTGCTCTCATATAACGTTCGTCGCTCGCTGATCTGATATAACGTTTATCTCTCACTGCTCTGATATAACGTCCGTCTCTCACTGCTCTGATATAACGTCCGTCTCTCACTGCTCTGGTATAACGTCCTTCTCTCACTGCTCTGATATAACGTTTGTCTCTCACTGCTCTGATATAACGTTCGTCTCTGGCTGTTCTGATATAACGTTCGTCTCTCGCTGCTCTGATATAACGTCCTGATTCCTGATACCAGGAAATAACATTGTTACGCAATAAAGCAACGAAGGAAAACAGTTTTAATAGAATGCGCTTCTACCATTCATTTGATTCATTCCAGCAGGTATAGATGCAACCTGCCCCGTTAGCGAGGTTAAATGCATCACTCGAAAAGTGGTTTTTAAATGGTCACGGTCACAATGGTTTATATTGGTTTAAAACAAAAGTGAATGTCCATTTTGGTGGGGAAAAGGCAAAATTTTCCTACAGATGTTTCAGATTTTAGATAACTTTCACGAGTCCACGACTAGGCAGATACCTAAATGTGAAAACTGATGCATCCATCCCCGGTCTCCCCTACTACAAAGGTCTGAATAATTACACTGGAAACTGCGAGTGGATCTGATAAGGACATGTTTGGTGTACTTTGTTGTTTTATTGATATTCATTAAGGTCTTTAATGTTGTTATTCCACCTTAGGTTTGCACTGTTAGGCTTGCACAACTGTATTATTATAAACTTACTACGTGAACTCGGACTTCTTAGTGGCCTCCCTCGAAGCAGGCTGGCCCCTAGGAGGCCTTGGTTGACTACCCCACCCACTTTTTATGCCATTCCTAATCCTATGTCTATGGCTTGGTGATATCATTATATGTGTAGGTAAGTGAGATAATAGTGTAGGTAAGCATCTCGACAAAATGTATTAGTATACAGTACACTTATCAATAGGATCTATGTAAATGCCTATAAGAAGACATAATTAAGTGTAATAGAAATAACAATGTGTACCTATTTATTTACATTCTAGAGGTCCTCTGCTTTTTTCACCTATGTATCATGAATGACCAGTGACCTGAAGCTGTTAAAGCTGTTCGCGCAATTATTACGTCAAGTCTGATGGTGAATGATTTCCACGCTATACATAGATCAGACCATGCTAGGATTAAAAGCAATAGGCGAAATGACAAGGAAATTACCTTATTGGAACGCGGTCTATCGTGCTTTCCACCGTATACTGTATCAATCTACTCTCGTACTGGTCAAATTATTCATCGCGCCACCTCGCCATATTATATTCATCTGACATATTATATTCATCGTGCTATGGTTATTCATCGTGCCACCTTTTGCTGAGGTCGTTTTTCCAATATATTCATTGTTCATAAATGAATAATGAAGCTGTACCTACCAGCATTTTTCACTTGTTTCAACACACTCGTAATACCTATAGGCCGGGAATGTAGACGGGTAGTGGCTGGTCACGAAGCAGAACGTTTCGAATGTCAGAATGTCGCGAGTGACATCATCCAGTGTTCATCACTGAAAGGGCTGCAGACACGTCAATATGACACTGTGGTGTGCTACGGAGTACGGAATCGATTATGCCACGTGGTGGGGTGATCATGGACTCAGTGATATCGTGGGGCTGGGTGGACGTGACGACGTCTTCGAAGTTTTCACGTAACCAATAAGGTTCATGAGTGGAACAACATTCATCAACACAAGTTAAGCAATAACATTATCGTTTGAGTATCATTTTTCCATGTAGTTTTTTTTAACTCATAGGATCAAACGTGCGTCATGACATGTAGGTATGTTGTGCGCAGAAGCAAGAAAAGTCAAGGTTGAAAGCTGTCCTCGTGGTAGCGGCGTGGGCGGGAAAATCTCTCGGGAAAAGATTTAATCCAGCGAGATACTGCGGTGTCAGCTCAGAACAGCAGGAACTTGCTGACTGATGCAGTGGCGCCACCGGCGTCCAGTACCAAGAGGACAACGTTCACTGGAAGGGTGCCGATTCCAGCAATGCTGAGGAGTTCGCCCTCTATTATCTATCTGTGAACCATAGCATACTCTACCCTCCACGACCACACGGACGGCACCAGAAGGCATACATAGAACGCACCAGAAGGCGTGGCTGGCTTGAATAGATGAGTAACATGGACGCTAAAGCTACTCGCTTAGCTACTAAAGCTACTAAAGCTACCCCCCACCGCTACCTCTAACACGCACCCAGCCGATGTTCCACCGCAGCCGCAAGCTACTGACACGCATACCTCCAGCTGATGGGATTCGCCGGCCTGCCTGTCCATTGTTAGTGTAGCCGTGGGAGGCCTCCTTTCTTTGTGTAACCTCTGGTCGTGGCAGACCTCAACCCGGCAGCAGAACAATGGTAGAAAGTCGGCAGATCACACTCTCGTGATGCTGGATGACGTCAGCCGGCTTTCGTCGCCCCCTCCACCCCCCTGTGACTGTAATTCGTGATGTCAGCCGAACCCCAGACTGGTGGTTGGGTCCTGTGTTTGTTCGTGACGGGATCACATGACTGTACCATCTTTACTGCTGGCTGGACAGCTGGCTGCGGCTGGACTGCTGGCTGGACTGCTGGTTTGTCTGGTGGCTGGGATGCTGACTGGGCTGCTGGTTGTTGGCTGCTGGCTGGACTGCTGGTTTGGCTGGTTGCTGGGCTGTTGGCTGCTGGCTGTTGGCTGGGCTGCTGGCTTTACTTCTGACTGGACTGTTGGCTGTTGGCTATTGGTCATTGTTTGTTGCCGACTTTTGACTGCTGGCTGCACTGCCTGCTTCTCATCGACTGCTGGTCGCTGCAGATTCGGCATTCTCGGTCAAACCGGTCCGGTGTAATCCGTTCACCTTTCGTAGTGAGAGCGCATTTGGCAAGGCCGGGCTGCGCGGCTGTTCGTTCTTTCTCTCACGAAACTAGAAGTCGTGATGTGATTGCAGCTGCCCGGTCAAGTGCGTTGTTTTGGCCTTTCTATTTCAGTGTGAAGTTCTAAGCATTTTTAACGTGGTGATACACCTACTGCTCACTGCACAGGCATTTTGACAAAGAGAAAATCGATGTTTAACAGTTTCTTTTAAACAATTGTATGGCATTTATTGTCTTTCAAACGAGTTTTTTGGACATTTTGCGTTATGACAAACCTATGCTGCAAAATTACAGCGAATTTTCAAATTAAATGGTGCTGGTGCTTGTCAAATTATTTATAATCAAATAAGAACGTTTTCTACAAAGGTGTTCAAAGTCATGTATGGATGTTATAGGTAGTGTGTATGGATGTCAATAACAAAATCGCTTCTTAACTACCAAAGTAACTCTGTGGATGTAAAGTAACTAAATAAAGCAAAATAAATAAAATGGTACACATACTAAATAGCATATAATGTGTATAATGCATTTTTAAAAATGGTGCAAGATACGTGTAGAAGCATTTGATTGTAATCATAATTGAGCGTATATTTCTAAGACTTAAGACAGGTAGTTTGCTTGAAACAATGCTGGTGTGAACTTAAATGGAAATGGAAAACCATAATTTTCAGGAGGGTTTTACCTATCACAACCATTTTTAATAGATCGGATTCCTCACACGATGTAGAAACCGGACACCAGTGTTCCAATCGATGCCAGTTTCCTGTTCCGAAATGCCAGCACGCCAGCCTGGTCATTCGATTTTATGAGGAAAGAAGAACGTGCGTCGCACGACGGATCCTATATGCCAGCTGGCCAGTGACGGCGCATAACTGGAGACGACGTCATCACGCGGACATTCCGCAACAGGATTGCCGGCTATGGCTTCCCCATCCATCCGCTTCGTTAGATGTAATCATACCTTTTCTATGTTTAATGTTAGTACTGAGTTGCTTCACCAGGTGCATGCTTATTATGCACCTTTAGTTTTCCTCCATGCAGGTACTTCCCGAACGGGTCTCAACGGGATCAGCCACGCCACTATCTTGGCTGCATACTCAGCACTCCCAGCCGCCGTCCACGGTGCCCTGTGATATCACTGCCGCCATCT
>JARBER010021680.1:0-12590 GCA_030265075.1 Balanus glandula | reverse complement strand
ACAGAGACAGAGACAGAGACAGAGACAGAGACAGAGACAGAGACAGAGACAGAGACAGAGACAGAGACAGAGACAGAACGAGAGGAGTTAAGATGAGATAGAGGCGAAAAAACGCAAGAAGCAAAATGGTGAAGAGGGGCGAGAAACGAAACAGGTGAGAGACAGGAGGGTGAGAGAAGGAATGTTGGGCTGTTTCGGCCGAGCTCGGCCGGTTCCCGCCGCATGGCAATGAGCGGACGCCGGGGAGAAATGATTGAGGTTATTGGCGCCGTCATTTAGCCGGCTGCTGTGATTGGGACGCCGCCGGTACGTACGGACTGGGTACGGAGGAATGCCGCCGTGCAGCGCTGAGGAGCGGGTGAGGAGCGGAGGGTCGCATTCCTCGCCAGAGATCAGCCCGGCCGCCTCGCGTGCCTCGCCGCTCCGAAGAGATCACAGTGATCGCCAAGGCAGACGGTGATAATCACTGATATGGCAGGGACGCGCCGGCCTAATGACAGCCGACACTCCCGGCCCGGCGGTCACCACCCAGTTCTGCATCGGAGATGAAGAACTCCGGTGCACCTATGCACGCTACACTGTAGTGTATCGTGCAATGTGCACCGTGCAGCTGGGCACTGTACCCGTTTTGAAGTCGGTATATGTACTTTGAACCGAGTCTCAGCGATGCAAACGTGCGCTGTATTGTGGTGCATAAACACGTGTTTGCTAGCCTCTATATGATAACAGAATAGCGCCTCTACGACTCTGGTCTAGCTATAGATCGTTTCTGGTAGGTGACACCATGAGGCCGAAGTAAAATAACATCGGAGGCTGGCTAAGCCGCTGATTCAGCTGGCTGCCGCAGACGCGTCACCCATCTGACGCCGGGCGTTAGAGGCGACGGCGACAGCTTAGCGAGTGGAGACATCGTCCATCTGACACTCGGCGTTAGAGGCGCCGACCGCAGATTAGCTCTGGTTCGGCCGACAAAGCTGAAACACTGCGCGGAGCCGCTGCTAACACTGCGCAAATTATATTAAATAACGAAATATATTTATCAGAAGCTAGCTGGAAGGCGTAGTCAAGAAGAGCTGCATTATTTTCGTCTTTGTCGCTGACTGGAGGGATTAAATCCTGAGAGCTAAGCAAGTGGGTCATTTTGTCTTCCCCTGCCTTTTAGACGTTGCTACATCATAACATTCGAAGGAGTTCCGGAGTTTAAGCCAGTTTAGCACTGTGTCTTCCTCGAGCTCAGTGGCGCGGATGTGGGCCACAGCACATTCCGGGAAGATCTGTCGACACACAGTGGGCCATTTCGGCAAAACCATCGGCGCCCGGCACTTAAGACACACAGTGGCTGTGTTCCGCGCCACACACTCCGCGGGGAGACAGTGCCGAAACGGTCACGTTAGCCCCACCAACCGCCCGCGGACCCGACTCCAGAGATTACAGCAACGTCGACATCGCGCCGCCTCGCTGCAGCGCGAACAAAGCCGCCTCTTCGGAAACGCTTCACTCGGAAACACGCGGCGGCGTTCTCACGGCCACTGTCATGTCTGACACCGCTTACCGCCGCGCCACGGCTGCCGGCGGCGTTACAGCCAACACGCTCCCCTTGTGCACCGCAGCACTGATCCCCTGAGAACTGCCGCAGACGTGTCAGAGTCAGGGGACACCGCCGGCTGGCGAACCCTGACCAATACACGGCCGCGGTACCGGAGCTTCCGTGGCGGTGGCACGGCGCAGCTCAGAACATTCCCGTGGCACACTCAGCTCTCAGAGTGGGCTCTGCTGTTCCGCCGGGTCCACAGCGGATCCTGCCGGTTCGCCGGATCTGGTTACCTCCCCCCGCCACTCGACAGTCCGAGCGACGAAGGGGGTGAGGTACATACGAGCTCCGGCACCGGCCCGGCACCAGCGCAGTTCCGTGGAAGAGAGTAGAGAGTGGTGCCGGGCCGGCGATGGAGAGCCGCCGGAAGGAATCACTCGGGCCGCGCTGTCACTGCTAACGGGCTCGGAGCGCGCGGTCGCGGTGGGTGGCGAGCGGATCCCTCGAGCCGAGCTGCCACAGCTGCCGTCAGGCAGGTGACGGAGGGGGCGCCGCTGCGTCACCGTCCCGTCACCGTGAGAGACGCACCGGACCGAGAGGAAGGAACGTCCGGTGACATGAGCCAGGTCACCGGCGACCCAGTGTCGTCACAGTGGGAGATGAGGAAGGACCTATAGAGGAAGGAACGTCCGGTGACACCCCCCAGGTCAGCGGGGAGCGACCCGGCAGTCAGATCTACTGACTGAGGACCGGGGAGAGAGCACATCCATCCAGCCGTGCTGTTTCAGCCAATGCTTATTACTACGCGAGAACGCCGGCATTGGGAGCTTAGACGACCATATGCCGCTCCAAGAAAACAAAACGCGTTTGGTTGCGTATGTTTGTATGGCTTGCCAAGGTAAAAGCGATGCAACTAATACAGAATGGCATTCGGATGCGAAGCATTGCAGCACAGTTTGAGGGACGGTGGGACAGAAGTGCCAGCGCTGTAGGTTAATTTCAGCAATTAGCGAGCAGTTCCGATCAACCGCAATCATCTGACACCGCGGAAAGCCCGCCCGTCTGCACATATTATATACAGACAGTGCACATTAGCAGCGGGCAACATGAGTCATGAGGCCATAATGATATTTAATCGCCGAATAATAAACAAACAGCTAATCATCACTACGGACAAGTAACACAGTGCACCGCAAGAACATCGAAATTTGCATACCGTCGCCATATTAGCCAACCATTCGCATTCGCATTTGTGGACCGCATGTATCATACACCGAACGGGACAGCGACAAGTACGAGAACGGACGCCGACGTCGGTCGTGAGAGCTCGCATTAAGCTGAACCAGTACGTGCTTTGCTCCCCATTAGCAAATGCCCGCGCGGCGTTAAGAGGAGCGGGCCGTTTAGCGGTGACGTGGCCGCCGTTCCCCCGTCCAGCGGAGCCGGCATCGGGCCCACTCCGACACAGCTGGCCGACACTTTATAGACATGGCGAAAACATCTGCATGGCGCACCCTGGCCCCTGGCCGCTGTAAAACAGAGCCACGCGAGCGAGCTGCGAGGAGGCGCCGGCCAGCCAGCTGATCCGCTCCGTCGACCTGGCCGCCACCTGTCGGCAGCGACCCAAACTACGCACCGCCGCCGCCGCCGGCCGGCCTGCCGCCGACAGGCGAACGGCAACAACCTTTGTTTATCCACGATTTATCGCATAAATACTCATCGGGCAAATAATTATCCGCAATGAAATCGCCCGGTCGATTTACGGTCTGGGTCGATTAAGACGGTATCAGCGGCGCGGCGGCGGGGCGGCGGGCCGGCCGGCCGACACCCGCGAGTGACCCGCGGGTCAGCGCGCCTCCCTCACCGCCAGGCCGCCGCACCGCCGACACATCGTTTGCAGCTGCAGAACACTCGCCGAACTAATCGCCGACCGATAGCATCGCGTCCAACAATAACCGTGTATCATCGCAGAGCGGCCGTTACCAGCGGAGGTGCGCGGCCGACGCGGGCGGGCCGGCCGGCCGACAGCCATCGCCGACAGGTGAAACTGCGACAGAGTTCGGAGATGGCAGCACCCGCTCGGCAGACTGGGGAGCTTCAGTGACGGCGCTGCAATGATAACCCAATGACGCTGGTCTGCCATACACGGATTCAGTTGCTGCCAGTAACTAGTTTTGGTCACGGCGCTGGGACGCTGGGACCAGAATTCTGCCAATCTTCTTGTCAGTTTATCGTTACTACTTAGCAGTTGGTTCTCTGCCAGCTTGTGGTCAGGTTATGGTCCATTAATAACAAATCATCAGCATGTCGATGATTGAACTGACAGCTTGATGTTGATGTGGCTATAGTGTAGATGGTGTTCCAACTGCTGGACGCGATTCCATCGCTAATGTTCGGAGTTGCGCCTGGGCTGCAACTCGCTGAACCCTAGTTTTCAATCCTATACTCTCTAGACGAATGGTGCAAGCGAGTTCAAATTCGCGTTGTCAAAAACAGAACGCAAACGAACTTATTAAACATAAAAGAAGGAGAACTACACGTTCAGTCAAAACATAGCAGCAAGCGGATATGAGATAGGTACTTGAAAATGAGTACTTAATGTTATAGCTATACTGCACAGAATGGGCCCAAATGTTTCCGCTCTCATGCGAAAATCTATCGTAATTTTTCTCTCTCATCTCCGGCGCGTTGCTCGGGGAGCGTGAACATGGCCACTAAATGCTCTCCGTCTGGTGCCGGCTATGCGGTGTATTCTCTTTACGATCGCGGCCGGCTGCACGACGCCGGTGCACAGCAGAAGATTGGCTCTCGTTCCCTTTGTTTATCGGCCTCTATGTAAGTGATGCTGACGCGAAAAAATCCAATTATCTTTTCGGCGAACCTACAAATTGTGACCATACGTTTTAATAACGAATAACAAGACGGTTGTAAAACAGTCGTGATGGCCTTTGAATGACAAAAAAACAATGAGCTTGTAATATATTGTAACTAAAGTATATTTGTTCTATCAATTTATTGAATCAGCATCACCCAGCACAGGCATTCTTGTCTGCATTAATGACAGCGGGTTCGGCCATCGATCCGTTTCCGACCACGAGAGACAATCTCCTCATTCCTGCCTATGTTCAATAACTTACCGACAACGCATCAATCAGGCCAAAAATCCCAAACTGGACAGACGAAGACAGCCGAGCGAGGCTAAAGTTACCGTGTCTGCCTTTCTCCTCCCACAGCCGGTCGGCCGTTACACTGTTACACGGAGACTGCGGGGCAGCTTTTTCGCCGCGTGCCGACAATGTGTGTGTCCCGCCGAAGGCCGGCGACCGGTGACGTCAGACAGACAGCGGCGTATGTGACGTCACACACTTCATCACAAAGCCTCCACGCCCTGCTGCTGGGCATCTGCTGTATCTTCCACATAGCAATGCTCACTAGCATAGGGCCTGTTCCCATCGCAGCTCTAACTGGATTCAAATGGCTCCAAATGCAACTGTGCTGTGTTAAAGAATAGGAAAATTTGCAGTTTTAGCAGCTTGAAGGAGGATGGAGGCGCGACAGGAACAGTCCCATAGAGACCAGCCGGTCAGTGCCACCGGAGCACTGCCCGGCAGGCCTGTAGCTGTGGCCAGCGCTGGACACAGACGCTCGCTGGCTGCACTGGTTCCTGCCCGCGGTCGCGGCTGTGCAGTCACCACTGGCCAGTCCAGCCTTGACACGAGCCGGCGACAGCGGCGACAGCCAAATCCGACGTGAGACACGCGGCCGGCAGCGGCTGAGCCGGGCCCGCCCTCCCGGCCTGGCCCCCGACCCCGCCCGGCTGACCTGCAGGTGATCTGCCCCGTCCAGCCGCACCGACACGTGTACCGAGCCACACCGGACAGACCACCAAATACACAGGCACGGACACAACGGACTCGCTGCAGCTGGGTGGACCTCGTCTGCCCAGCGCCACCGTCCGCCATCGGTCACAGGTCGGGCAGAGACCGGACCGGAACAAGACCAGTGCGAGGTCCGGCCGACCTCCCATCGAACCCACCGAGCCGCACTGCAGACAGAACGGGGCAAACCGGCACAGAACGGGGCAAACCGGCACTGCAGTGGAGTCGGCGGTTCTGGTGGCCTCTCAGACCGGGACGGAGCGGGACCAGTGGTCGGCTCGGCACCAGCGAGGAATGTCCCGGGTCCGCTCCTCGTTCTGCGGCCATCAGCATTCAGTGGCCGATCCACAGCGGCGGCGGCGGCGGGCCAGTCGGAGGCCCGGCAGATTGAGACACAGTGCTGGCTGCTGATGGTCAGAGCCGCTGGTGGTCAGCGCAGCAGCCGCTGATCGGCTGAGGTGCCGGTCACGGCGCGACGCTACCATGTCGCGCTCCGCTGGACCCGTGTTACTGCAGCCGAGACGCAGCCCAACTCAAACATTGATACACTATCTACTTCATATCGGGACAGAATCTGACTTCCGGATAACAGGTGCTGGATGCCACCAGTCCTTCATAAGGCGGGCGTGGGTAGCTCGGTAGCATACATGCTGTACGCTTGCTTTGTAGAAGCTCTATGCAGAGAGCATTACATTTCCAAGAGGCATTTGGTTCCTGTAGTCCACCCACACAGTTAAGCTGCATTTGTACTGTACTGTAGAACTTGCATCCCTCCTCTGCAGGGACCCCTCACCGCCTCACCATCCACCCTGTACCGGCCGGAGACAGACCCTACACCCCTCCCCTGCAGGGACCCCTCACCGCCTCACCACACACCCTGTCCCGACGTCTGCGGCGCCAGCCAGGGTGTTTGTCGCGGTGGTCCAGAATGGGTCAGCGGCGACACGCCCCCGTCACCGGCAATCATTAGTGCCCCAGCTCGTTAGTGCGGCGCGCGCAGTCTCTGTGGCCGGCAAAAACACGCCGCTGGCCCATCAGCCGCCGACAGACGTGTGCCGCGCGGGGCGCCCACTATCTCCACACGCTGATAAACCGCGCCGGAATGTGGCAGCACTGACGGGCAATGTGGCAGCACTGACGTCATTAGAGCGTGCCGCCATTGACTCATACTATTACTTACCCATAGGCTCTAATGTTAAATTCTGCCATTCGGTGATTAGGTGCCGAAAGGCAGAGGCGCTGTGGACAGCCACTTTAAAGTGTTATTATTGTCTCGGTAATGTGCATAAGTCGGGAACTGCTTTGGGACCGCAATCGGCCATCTAGTTATAACAGAGATCATTGCGTTCCGGGCGGCGACAGTTCCGGCCGGTCGGCGACAATCCCGCCGCGGGAGTGCCGGACCGCTCGTCACCGGCCGCGCCACCCGTCGCCGCCGCCGCCGCCGCTCCCGTCGGTCGAATGTAAGATGTGCGAGATAGACGGGCTGTCAAACCGCAGTCAGGGTGATTCTTCAATCCGGGCATATCGGCAGTGCAACTCACCAGCAGGTGTTAATGCTGTCAGAAAAGAATCTACGGGAAATTGATGCTGTGCATCAGAATGAGCGCCGCGACGTTGACGACGGCTGAGACGACTACCCTTTCCAAGCACGTATTGGCTCTCTGCAATGCGGCCCTGCCGCCTGCAGGGCCTGTTGTAGTCTGTGCCCCTGCCCGTATTGCCAATCTGCAATGCAACTCTGTACCCCTGGCCGCTGCCGTGTGAGGTCTTCCCACCTCAGTCGATAATTGGACGTGGCCCTCAGTCTGAAACAATTAACCATCGGCCGGACGCAGGCAGTGACGCAGTGCGGCGCCTCTCTCGCCGCACAGACGCCACGTTCGCCGCACAGCCGTCACATTCGCCGCACAGCCGTCACTCAGGCCGCCGCCGGACGCGCAGACAATCATTGCAACGAACGAGCCCATTGTGGGACGGGCGCGGATCGTTAGCGGAGGCCGCTGTCGGGGAATAGGCGGCGGCAGATAGGTATCACACGGGGAGAGGGGACGAGGAAGGGGCAGTGAAGCGGACCCACAGACGGACGTCGCCGCAGGGTGGCGTAATCAGGACACAGCGGGGGTGAGACGCACTCCGACAGCGCTGAGTCGTGTGTCCTAACGTGATGGATGGAACAGAGTAGTAGTTAGATGAGGCCAGTGCGTGGTGATTGCTGAGGTCAGTTACAAATCGGACAAAATCATCTGATTTGGGATCAAACCTGAGATAACATTGTATTAAAATGACTTGATAACTCTCTGAAATAAAGTTCACAGTTTGCGTAGATATTACTATTTTACGTTAATAATTTCACAATAACCATTTCGCATGTAGGTAAATCTGACCAATGTACATACATTTATAGACTTAATCGATTCAAAACTGTATTGAAAGTTAAAATCATAACCGCAAGATGTAGATAAAAATAAACACATATATGATATACGGAAGCCCACTGGGGCCAAATTTGGAATCATATAGTTAACCATTACGTAGGTATGGATATTCAGATTAGTTCTGCAAAAACTTGCTACATTTTCTTTAGCGCCACTATTTTTGCCTAGGCCGAGAGTTTTAGCCACAGCTCAGTGTCTATCAGCATGTAATACCAGTTCACATAATGGAGCCATTTAAACCCAAATTCGGTTCAAGTTGTTTTGTTAAAAATAAAACTGCATAGGGAGGGATCATGTGTAAGCCAGCATATCACCATATGTTAACATCTAAAAAAAAACAGTCTCATTGTTCCTTGCAAAACAGACATCTATAGCACTGAGACGTCAAGTATTACAGGAATAAATTTTATTCTTTTTCCAAGTAAATGTTTGAGATCAACCCACAAGGAATTCAACAGACTGAGCTGCCCGTATCGGTACAGCCTAAAACACATCACTGCATACAAATCAACTTCTTCAGTTCAGAAGAACGGTTCGTCGGAAGCAGCCAAATTCACGTGGCAAGAGTACCGGACAACGTTATCATGATGCGAGTTTTCGAATGACTGGCGGCTGACATTTGCAGATATGCTCTCAGCGCAAAACAAAATATGGATGAGCAAAATCGAAACGTCGACCGCATGCCAAAGCGGCCGTGTCCGCGAGCACAGATGTTAAGCAGGCTACCCACTGCAGCTATGCACGTCAAAGGCTGCAGTGACATATCGAGTAAGTCATCAGCTAACTGATACGAGGGTCTGCATTTTGACGAGACAGGCAGACTGTGGCCTGTCAATTTTGGGCGGCAGATGATTTGTAAAATTCGAGCGGGTACTACCGAAGACTGCCGCAAACAAGATTGGGCTCTATCTTTTAATTATCATAGACACAAGCAGCGCATTATAGTTGTTATAATACAAAAAATTATCACAATTCATAATAGGTAGAATACAAATTGTATGCTATATCTACAGCCCTCACGACAAACCAGAGGGATGTACCGGTGGTTGAGTGAGCTGAATGTGATGACAAGATCTTCCTCATCGACCACGTGACCCAAATCAGACAGATGCCGACTTTGCAGGCCGCATATCAAACGCACGCACAGCATCCAGATCACCTGCGCTGGAAAAACGGCGGAACCGCTCCATTATTGTTTATTAACTGGGCTCATTACGGGCGACAGGCGGGCGCCGTTTAATTGGCCGGAGTGCGCCGCTCCGATGCACCGTCTCCAGCGCGCGGGATGCCGCTGCCGGGCCGACCCGCCCACGGAGGAATGCTAATGCACGCGCAATCTGCTGCCGAGCCGGGCGGCGCCGTCACATTTCATATGTTACACCCGGGCAGGACCGGCCGGCCGGCTGGCAGCTGCAACTTGCCACACACTCTCCGAATTCCGAGCACAGGATCCCCGCTTTTTGCAGCTCGCTCAATCGGCTTTTTACCCGTCTGTGATCTGAAGTAGACGCAGAACGGGAAACGGCTCCAGACACGTGCACATTTTGTATTCTTTTGCAGGCATACCGTCTGACCCGGATACATTTGTAATCGTTTTGTCGCCAGAAAGTCGAAGCAAATTTATCCGTGTTCCGTTTTTGAGTGAACAAAACACAAAAGACAGATCATACCGATATCCCATTCACTGAATAACCCTCCAAATATATTCGGGCGTTTCGGATGAATGTGCCCTCGTCCCGGTGCTGCTCGCTGGTGAATGGCTCTCACCTGCGGTCCCCCCAGGTGCCCGCACATCTCACCCTCAGTCACTCATCACCTGGCTGACCGCGGCCCGGCACCCTGCCCTGACCATCAGCCGGCAGCAGCAGGGCGCCTGCCCGGTGCCCTGCCCGCCCCGGCCCCGCTCCAGCCCGACGCAGTGGGCGGTGTCCAGGGAACAGGGAGCAGGGAGCCGCAGCGCCGCCGACCCCAGTCCGGGGAGCAGGGCCGCCCGCCGCGGGTCGGAGAGGGGAGCGCTCCACACTGGGCGCACGGGCCGCTGCCGCTCCACACTGGGTGCACGGGCCGCTGCCGCTCCACACTGGGTGCACGGGCCGCTGCCGCTCGGTATACCGTCCACGGCTGGATGTTTTGACACACCACGGACGTCAGTTGCCAGTTGGCACAGCCGTCGAACGGTGCCACCAGTCGGCACGGCACGGCAAGACAGCAGGACGGAGGACGGCAGGACGGCAGGACGGCAGGACGGCAGGACGGCAGGACGGCAGGACGTCAGCCGCCTGCAGTGACGAACCGACCGGCACAAGCGGCGCAGAGAACGGGCAGTGCAGCAGCAAAAAACGCCAACCGGACAAGAACGTGCAGGACGCGTCCCCGTCTGTCAGCGGGGAAAATGTGTGGCGCCGAGAGCCGCGGTGGCACCCCGAGCTGGGAGGACACAGCGACACGAGAACGACACCCGACCCAGTGCATTGCGATCGGACGCTGATATATACTGGAATGTAGGTCTGTTGCAACACTACCAGCCGAGGCTGGCAGGTTTCGCGTTATCAGCAGACCAATGACGAAATACAATAGGTTAAACATTTGGCCTCACCTCGGATGCATAAATGCAAAGTGAATATGGTGGAATGCACTGATTTGTTACGGTCATTCATTAAATCACTCAAAATCCCTCCTAAATGGCTCCCTTATCGAGAAAGAAAAACAGGAGAAATGCAGCAACAAAACAGCGAACAAAGCCTGCCACCATTGCTCACACGGGAACTCCGAACCCGCCCGCCGGCAAATACATCACCCCTCAGCAGACCGCTGGAACGGAACTGCGGGGTGCGGGGGTGCCGGGCGGCGGGCGGCGGGGTGCGGGGGTGCGGCGCATGTGAGAATTTACGAACCGTTTATGCACGGCGCGGCGGCGGCGGCGGCGCTGCGTCCGGCCGCCGCGGCTCGAAACCAATCGTCGATTTACCGCCCCGTGTGCCGCCGAAAACAAGGCTCCATTGGCCACGGCGGGCGGCGGCCGGACGGGCGCTGCGCCGCCGTCTCCGGTGCGCCACAATGGCCTGCAGCGCGCCGCTGCTGACGCGGCGTTCCCACCGCGGCGGCGGCGGCATTCTTGTGGCGGGTTGGACACGGCACAGGAGGCGGTGGCACGGCAATATGTGGGTACGGGCCCGGCTATCCGGGGGCGGGTGCAGCTGCCCGCCGCACCAGAATGTCGATAGTGAAGTAGTCCCTGTGGTGGGGCTCCACGTGTTCCTGAGATGACTTCAATTTGTCAATGTTCGAAATTAGATAGTTGACGTATTGCTTTATCATATGCAATAAGTCCTACAATAATAGTCGATCATCGATTGGGTCATAATTCGTATTGAATTCCAGGCTTTCAAGGCTTTTTCCAAATTAATTAAAGTCTAGCATGTTTCCGAAAGTCACCAGCTATAATCGCCAGCCCCCCCCCCCTCTTCACCACCACCAGAGACAAAAAATAGCAGTAGATCCTGCCGCGATGCCACCCAAATGATTTCGACCATCCAATATTCGATAACTGAAGGATTATCGCCCACCCACACTGTGGGGCGGAGCACAGGTCGGCAGATTACGCCGACGTTAAGTAGCAGGATTGGAGTGGCGGCGACGCCAAGTGCGGCGGAAACAAGCTAGGACCAGTCGTCAGTCACACGGTTCTCAGAGCATTTCAGACGCTACTCGGACCCCCTCCCCGACAGAAGCCGACAGAACGGAGTGGTTAGGATGAGCGCAATGCCTCGGAATGCACTGGAGGAATGTCTTCTCAACAAAACGTTGCGTATATCGGCGTGGTGAACATCCGACGGGATTTTTGAAGTGGGAATATCAGCTTAAAAGCGTGCGTGAAGTCATCTGTCTCGCATCGTTTCACATTCCACACTTATGAAAGACGATGTGTACTGTAAAGTACTTATTGGTTACCTACATGCGAGATCATTGAACCAGGGGGTCATTGAAATAGGACCAAAGGCTGGACCAATAGACGAGTTCAAACATAATGCTACGTCGAGAGGTTTCAGATGAGTTCACCGTTAACCGTTGCACAACAGACAGACCAGTTACATCATTGCATAGGATTAAACCTGACTCATTGGAAAAATCGCACTCGTTGCAGTTCAATTATAATTTTTAGATAACTAGCACGAATAGTAGGGGGCTTTGCCGATGATTATTGGTTGAGCTCTATGCTCAATTCGAAAACCCGAAGCTTACATGTACAAATTAGTCGATTTGATTCCTCGATACCCACTGACAGAGCTGTGTCCGTTTGCCATCAGTGCTGAAAGCCATCAGTCAGCCAGCGCTCAGAGCTGTAACGAAGTGTGTCCCGCGTGCTGAATAAGGAATCTCAATAAGGACCCTCATTTGTACAGGGCTCCTCATATTTAGTGGTTGGATTGATGACGGGACAGTTGTTATGTGCAGCGTTATTCCGTCCAAAATATGCTTTATATACCCGTATTGGCAGACCTTGAGTGTCACGAGACATGAGCTTCATGATTAAGACAAGTTCATACGGATATATGTATGTAACATATTTTGAACACCAGGGCACTGGGGAACGCTGCAATCATTTTTTTACCAAACCAACCTCTTAATAGCCGTCTTCACGATTAAAGGGAGTGGGTCTACTGAAATCGTAATGTCAAATATATTTTTCTTACGTAAAGAAGCTTCTGCTTGAATTATTGGATACGATAAAATTCCCGTCTG
>JARBER010021569.1:0-12590 GCA_030265075.1 Balanus glandula | reverse complement strand
AACACGAATATCTTTTTAATTAGACCGTTTTGGTTGTTTTGGCTTATACCAAACTTATTTTTAGAGCCCAGCACTTACAATGGCTATCTCAACTCAAACCTAATGTTAAGGTGGGATAGTCCCTTTAACCGTGGGGCCAATCGTCTTGAAACGTTAGGTCTTCTCTCAGAAATGAATGAAACGTCTTTTGTCAAAATTTGCAACCACAAAACATTGGTAAGGCAGAGGCGGTGTTAGGGACCCATGTTTTGGGAAGGTGATACGAAAACGGTTATGTAGCGCATACTGCCTTCGAAATTTCCTGTGCAATAACATTGTGACTGTTATTTTACTGCATCACATATCATTCATACGGAGCTTGCGCACATTTTTGGGCAGAAACGGATTCGGGTACATAAAATGGGACACGGTCCCCTCCTTAAATGAGTTAAACCGTCAAATTACCAGGCTGGAAAAAGCGTTATGTGCGTGGTGCCCCACACATTATTTACCTGAATCCGCCTATGCGCAATATGTTACAATGGACAAACTACAATATATAATGCCGCATATGACGATTATATTGTCCCAAAAAATCAAAAAGGTACATATTTTCATCCGAAAATCCCCCGATTATACATACCATGAACACTGTTAACAAAATCAGAGGCGTGTTCATTGAACACGCCTCTGATTTTGTTTGTGATATTTACCATTTAATACGATGAAAACCTAAACACTTCAAGCTCAAAAACGTTTAATGCATTCAAATTAGTTAAAAACGTGACCGCAATTGTTACAAAAATATACCGAAATTGTTCGTTTTTGTTTGCGCCCTGATTGTGACCAAAGTTAAATTTCCGGTTTCAAATAGCCAAGGAATCACAGGATCTTGTCATGCAAAATCGACTGATTTTGTCCCATCGAAATCGGACGCGCAGCTTTCGGGATCTCTAGGAGGATATGTGCCCCCGCCCCCACCCAGCATGTTAACGTTATTATGAGCGACAGCAAGGAATAGGGTTTACTTACTTTAAGGTTGGACAGACAAGGCAGGGCATGATCATTGGTCAAGATAAGCGAACAGTGTAGGTAAAATCTAGTTATGTGTGACCGTTGCAAATTTTTAGCTATACATTTTGTCACCAGAATTTTCCCGTAACTTTTAATAGTCCGATGTTAGTGACTTATATAATGTATAATCCGGAAGCAGCAACCGGCTTGTAGAAACCAGACATGTGCTCGGATCCCAAAATGGATCTCGGGATCTGATTTCTGAGATCTGATTTCTGAGATCTGAGATCTCTGGGATCTGAGATCCCGGATCCACGGGGATTATTTTGCAAACCTTCACAAATTGTCGATAGATCCACCGGGATCACAGATCCGTCTTCAAAAATGGGTTGACGGATCCGTCGAAATCCGAGATCCCAGACATGATTTTGCATTGAGATCCACTGGGATCCAAGATCCGCCATTATACAGATATATCCTAGTTTTGAAACCCATATCTTAGGTAATTGTGAGTATTTGTCAAATTGTTGTAAATCAAACTAGCGTATCTTGAATTGCATAATGTAAAGAAATACTATAAGTATGGCATAATATATAAATAAGAGCATGTTGAATCCGAGATCCTTTAAGATCATAGATCTATTTGCATTGCTTATCATAATAACAGTCGGTAGGTCAGTCGGTAGAGCGCTGGGCTTGTGACCCAACCGGTAGTGAGAGCCCGGTTCGAGCCGCTTCGGCGCTCGCTATTTGCTCCAGACTGGGATGGCCTGCGGTCGGCGGCAGCGGCCGCACTGAAGGTCAGTTGACAAGAGCGGGCCGAACCGTGTCCGGCTGTGTGAGCACATTCAAACTTTCGCCTCTAAATCCTGCCGAATACCTGGAATTTATCGATCGGACGGTAGAGGTCAGAGCTTGCGCAACAAGCTCTGCTGCCTAGCGCGGGCTCCGACTTCGTCAATCCGTCCATTTAGAACGTTCGGACTATTTTGTTTAACTGGAATACAATATCTATTTTTAAGCTTAATAGAAATCCACTGGGATCCGAAATTCACTGTTGTAAGTTGGCGTGAAATCCAGTTGGATGATAGATTCAACACGCAACTTCGATGAGATATCCTCACAGATCATGGATCGTGCTTTCAGATCCTTGCACATGTCTGGTAGAAACCCATCGGCCTCAAATGAGCCTCAACATATGATAGCCCGGTAAATTGACTTCGTACCAAGCTTAAGTACACCATTACCTGCTTTTACTTCCAATGTTTTTTATTTATTTTTTGATTGAGCACGGCTACAGCTTTGTTTTTGCATTCTTTCCCTTTGATACTTTGGCGAAATACGGTCCGTCGTGGCCACGTCATTGCATTGTTCAGAGGTCGAAAATTGCGTGAGTGGGTTCTGGCCACATAGATGGCAGCAGGGCACACTTGTTGCAAGTGATGTGGAAACTGGAAACCACAGTGAATATAAATATACTCATAACCATCCTGGTATAAATAATACACTCTTACCTCAGTATTACAGCCCTTGTCCCAGTCGGCCCAGTTCTTCGGAAAACGCCTCAACATGCACTCGTTGATATTACCATGTCAGCGGCTACACCCTGGTGCAGGACACCCAAGCATACTTAATTTGATATTGGTATGTCCGTATTGTACCTACTAAAGAACAGTGGCGAGTGCTAAAGAATGCTAAATACAGTAAATACTAAAGAATACTAAATAAAGAATTAATAGAATACTAAATTAACGAATAAGGAATACTAAGTACAGTTATTACTAAAGCATACTAGAGTGGGTTCTGGCCTCTAGATAGCAGCACTGCACACTTGTTGCAAGTGATTTGAAAACCACCGTGAATATAAATACTCTCTCCTCTTACACTCTTACCTCAGTCGTACAGCCCTTGTCCAAGTTGGTCTAGTTTTTCGGAAAACGCCTCAACATGCACTCGTTGATATTACCATGTCAGTGGCTACACCCTGGTGTAGAACACCCAAGCATACTGACAATTTTATATTGGCAGTGCTGGACATGCGATCCAAAAATAGGTGGTCCGCTATCGCTATTCCGCAATCTAAAATTTGGCGTTCCGGGATCGCGATTCGGCGATCGCGGAATATTTCTTTAAGTTTGAATTACAATTCCGCGATCGTTTATTCCGCGATCGGTTATTGCTAGCGAAGTTTTGTCGTAGAAATCAAGCATTAAGTCATTATACCCAATAAAGTAATAACTGGTAAGTTTTAACTCTAAGGTGTATTAACTGTTTACTTATTAAGTATCAACTATCAACTAAGCAAACAGAAGGAAAGTACCTATTGATTACACCAAAGAAATAATGGTTGAAATATTTATGAAGTCCTTTCTTTATTGAAAAGGTACCTATGTCTATCATTTCAAAAATACATAGCGACCAGTATACACATCAATTTTTGTCTCGCTAATCATTAATCGTCATTCATTGCATATTGCTTTAACCGAAAAGAAACAAATGCACAAGAGAGGCGCGTTAAAAGTTATATAATTCAGAAAATCCGAAATAAGTGTTTTTTGTGTAGGCTACGTGAGAGAAGTTTCGAATTAAAGTTAGAACTTGACATTTAGCTTTGCTAATAAGAGCGGGTAACTCAGCGACTTTACTGTGGAATAAATCAGAGCTGACTGATCAGCCCGCGGGCAGCCAGCAGCAGGTGCGTCAGGTAACAACAGCTGGCTCCCAACTCCGCGCGGGGTAAGCTGAGAGACCTTTTTTGCTTTTTCAAGTCATAATTTTGAATCTCGGACTAAAAATCGCTGAATTAAAGGCAATTTTTTTCTGCGATCGCGATCGCGATCGCGGAATGAATTCAAATTTAATACAAATTCCAAGATCGATTTTAAGTAGTCCGCGATCGCGGAATCGTGGAATCGCGGACTATAATCTCGCGATGCCCAGCACTGGATATAGGTTCATAGTGTAAACACTGAAGAATGCGATGCATGTCAATAACTCCAAAATGTATGTAAATACTAAAGAATTTAAAGAAAAACAATTATTTAGGATTTGCACTATGGTATGTCGTTACTCAATTATCCTATTGATACAATACTTATATTTAAAATGGAAGACCACGTTCGGCACCCAGTATCGCCAGCGCAATGAGAACGAACGCTTATTGATGCCCTTTATTGTTACGAAGCAGCGCCAAAACAAATTGTGACATGCGCACCAGAAAGGCTTGCGAAATTGTGGCTTTCAAGGCCATATTGGTCACGCGACCAACGCCCAAGACCTTGGTGAAAACATTTAACATATGTCATCGTGCACGCAGCATTGCTTGGATCAGAGGTCAAAAGTCGCGTGATTGGGCTCTTGTCGCCACTAGATGGCAACACGGCACACTGCAGTGCAAACATAAGACCATAATATCTATTCCTCATCTGCACGCGAAAACGAGCATAGCTAATTAAACGTGGCGCCATAATGGATCCAAATGGTAAGTTGTTCCCAATATCTGCCGTTCTCCATTCGATTGTACAGAAAGTACCAGAGCCAAAACCCAAGAAAGACTGAAATAAAAATAAATGTTAAATACACTTGACTCTGACTGTGACACACACTAGACTCTGCTGGCTAAAATCCTCTATGTTTTTTCTGTCCGTGAGAATCTCTTTTTGATGACAGGCAGTCAGCACTGCTGCTACGTGTGTACTTTATTGCATCCTGATGTTGCCAGAGTTATCCCGCTGGAGCCAGTTTAATCCGCTTGGAGCCGGTCTTATCCAGTAACTGTTCTCTGCTCACACGCAGTAGGCCTTGCAGGCATAGTATTTCTGATCGGTGCAGCTGCGGTCGTTCCACTGACCGCGCAAACCATTGGCGTTCCATTGGTCGCTGTACATCAGCTGAAAAGCGAGGCCAAAAGGTCAGACGACGCTGCTGCCATCTGTTGACGAAAATGTAAGTTGGCCTGGTGCTGTCATCTGCTGGCGGAATTGTATGAGCGAAAGCTCGTGGGTAATTTTGCAACAAACAGTCCTAGCACACACATTATGGAAATAGTCGGCAATGCAGATAATTATATAACAAGTAACAGATGATAATCAGCTATCATACAATGGTTATTATCCACCCAACGGGAAGGGTTGTTACAAATTAATGTATTATAGTAAAGATTACCTATTAATTTTGCCAATTCCCTTTTCATATTCCCGATAGCCGATCCTATGTCCTATGCCACGCCATCGTTACTCCGGGTCCGGTGGTCGCTGACCGCCGGGCAAGTGACTGGCCCTCGAGCCAGTCCCCCCGTTGTGGTGGCCGGTTGCCTGGCATGGCCGTGGCCGGTTATCGGGTCGGCGATCCATTTGGACCCACTTTACCCCATCTTCTTATCCCATAGCTCCGCAATGGTCCAATTGGGCCGAAGGAGCTTTATCTTGAAAAAAATTGACAGATTCTCCCAGTCTCCCAGCAACATGCATTATCCCACTCGTGATGTGATGTTTTTTTTAAATATTATTTTGTTATTGTTTTTCAGGATATTTTTGTGTGGCCCCGTCGTATTACATATAGCAGCTTAAAGGAGATAGACCACCTTCAACATTAGTTTTTAACGGAGATAGCAGTTTTGTAGCCCGTGACGAGAAACCTGTAAGTCTCACAGCTTTCGGCTGAACATACATTCTTCCGAATATATTTTAATTTTCGTGCAGGAATGCGAAAGGAATGCAGATCTCAGATCCGGGACGAGGAATGTGCATTCCAGAGCACACCTGTGCAGAGGTAAAACAGTCAGCCAATCAGCTTGCAGCTGGTGTTGGGCGCATCTATCCCGTGCTAGGTAGCACACCGCCGCTTCAAATCTGATTGGGTAGGCAACACATGCTTTATTTGAACCCTGAGTGAGAGAGTACGTATATAGTTTTTGGTAATATGACTAATTAACAATTTTGTTACCTCAAATATGGCAGTTTTTGGTCATTTTGAAAACAAAAAAGAAACTGTATTAAACATTACAATCAGTTTTTCTGATAAATTTTCGGAAGGTGGTCTGTAGCAGCATAGCAAGTCACACTGGTTTGCCAACCCTCGGCACAGTCCTGCCCCGATAATCCGCTGTCCTCTCTCTCTCTCTCTACCTCGACACAGTCCTCTCCGGGACGCTGGCTGCTTTGAGGCTCGTTGCCGTTGTTTGGTTCTCCGGAGTAGAAGTTTCTGAAGTTGTACGGCCGACGGTCGAGCCAGTCAAAGTAGCCCTCGTAGGTGCGGTCCGTCAGACCGATCCAGACGTGGTCCCGCACTCCCTC
Source organism: Balanus glandula (assembly GCA_030265075.1). NCBI lineage: Eukaryota > Metazoa > Arthropoda > Thecostraca > Balanomorpha > Balanidae > Balanus > Balanus glandula. The sequence continues at coordinate 6,303 of JARBER010021569.1, read as the reverse complement.
CGCGTCTGCCGGGGAAGGGGCGCTGTCAGGTCACTCTCATCAGGGAGGTGTGTACATACAATAGGTTAGTTTCCATTGTCATGGGGTTGTGAGTGCAGGGAGAAGACCCTATTGTCGAGGGCAGATCAGGGCAGAGGTCCTATTCCCGGATTGCCAGGGTGGGACAGAGGAGGATACAAGTCACTGATGCCTGGCAAAGCAGTACCCTCCGAGGTCAGGGTCAGTGTCAGTGTCAGATTTCATGCCCAGATATCAAGCCCAGATATCAAGCCCAGATATCAAGCTCAAGCTCAAGATCAAGCTCAGAGTCAGGCTCAGGTTTTGGCTCAGATTCATAATCACAGTCTGGTTCAGGGTCAGGTTCAGAGTCGGAAGTTAAGGTCAGGCTCAGAGTCAGGGTCAGAGCTTGCAGCTGTCGCAGGCGAGGTTTGCTAATTTCACTGAACTATGAGAGGGACCTTATGTCCCTCACTTCGGAGAGGTCATCATTTGACGAACACTTCCGGACTAGCAAACATTTGCGTGCTAAGGATATTGCAGGTGTGCTCGTTACAGGGAAACTGCTGTAGTCTGTTAGTGAGCTCTAAACTTAAACGGACACAAAAAGTTACGGTAACGCAGATTGCCAAAGCTCTTACTGCAGCGAAGGGGAGAACAGGGTCACTTGACCGCTTTTTTCTAAAGCGGTATGCTTTAGAATCATTATCACATTTCTTACTTGCAATATGCTATTAGTTGAGGCAGGCATTTGTCATTATTTGGTATATTAACCCGCCATTGGTGGGGGGGGGGGGGGGGAGAAGAGTGGCGAAAACGCCCCTCATAATTTTTAGCTGTAACTAATACAAGAACAGCATTATCCACGTAATTCCTTCGGGTACCTTCTCCTGCATGAATTTGACGTCCTATGAGCAAAATAAATCGATTTCGACGGATTTTGTTTCGATGTTACGATTTTAGTGACGTTACTACACACGATTTTTCACCAAAAACGAGTAAAGCTTTAATACGCGCGCTGGCAAGGGGTAGCCACTAACGCACACTGTAGGAGGGTGGGGCACAGAAGTGCCCCCTCTAAGATCTCCGAAAGTGTGAAAGCTAGAACAACAAACTTAAACTATGGATAGGTGCTGTTATGGTCTACATTTGTCCAATTTTGGTGACATTGGGTCAACATCTTCAAAGTCAAACAAGGTCACGAAAGTCAAATTGGGCTAAATTTCACTTCTGTTTGGAATTTGACCTCTATGACGTCCCAGGTCACCAGAAAGGTATTTTGAGTTGTGTACGATGATTATCATTGACGTTAGTTACATGATGGCATTTTAATTATCAGTATCTGACCGTATGTTCCGAAGATATCGTTTTACAGACCTCGATTTTAGCCGCCATCTTGGAATGCAAATCTATATAGCTTAACAAATCACCGACCGATTTTTATTTTTGCGCCAAACGATCTGCTGTGGAATTGCCAAAAATGTGGCACAATCGCCATTGCCATGCTCTGTTCCGTGTTTGAGATATTTGGGAAAAACATGTAGGGAAGGGGGCACTTAAGTGTCCCCTTCCATTGCACTTGTTAATACTAACGTAAATATGTCATCTTTAAAGGAAAACAGTATCAATATGTTAAATAATAACCTTCTGCTCATGATATAAAGAAAAAAATCTTAAAATTGGTCGCAAAAATGAATTGATTTTTGAATGAATTCATTTTTGCGACCAATTTTAGGTTTTTTTTCTTTATTATTTATTTATTTATTATTATATTATTTATTTATTATTTTATTATTATTATTATTTATTTTTCTTGAGCAGAAGGTTATTATTTAACATATTTATACTTATCATAATAATGCTCAAGAACGCCATTGCTACAATACGAAAACAGTATCCTGAAACATAAAAAGATTCCAAATTGCCAGGAATAAAATATGGCCATCTAAACATTTTAAAGATTTGTGTTTTTGATCCGCAAAATAAATAAAAAATGGAAGAAAACTGCTGCAAAATCTAGAGTTTAAAGTTTCGAAAAACCGGAATATATGTCAAAGAACCATATCCAAACAATATCCAAACCAAATTTTCAAAGCAATATTTATGTTTTGACTGAGTTATGGTAACATTAAATTTATGACTTTATGACTTCATCTTTTCAATCACTTTTTTGATATTCTTTGACCGGAAATGCCAAATAAATGTTACCATGGTGTTTCTGAGATAATATAAGACCATTAACATGGTTTGCTCCTTAACAAAAACAATGTTTAGAAATTTAACCCAATCTGACCTCGTTTGACTTGACATGGACCGTTTATTAGAAATATTTGAAAAAATGACTAACTATCGAATTCTACGCATGACACAACCCATATAACATATATCGCATGACTCTCGTAGAACTTTTGCCTTCACTGACTGTTTGTGACCTATGTTTGACCTTGTCTTGACCTTGACTTTTGTTTAAAATTTTACCCTTGCTTAGTGCAGGAGATTCATTATACATTTGAGAGCACTTTCCGCTACAATAGTGCTAGTGTGGCGCTTTGAATGGGGAATAGGACCACAAAACTAATAAGTTAAAGTTTTGACCTTTGACCTGACCGTGACCTGACATTTTACCTTAAGCTAAAATTTTAAGTACGCTTTAGAATTGTCTCGTAGAGGTTTCGTTTGCCGTCTTGCGCGTCGCGCAGCGTTTATAGAATTTCTCGTAGAGTTTTCGTTTACCGTCTTGCGCATCGCGCTGCGTTTATTGGTTCGTAAGTAAATGTGAGGGGGGGGGGGGGGCGAAAACACCCCCTTCTTAGCCAGTTAAAAAACGGAATATATGTCAGATAAATATATCCAAACAATATGCAAACCAAATTTCAAAGCAATATTTCTCTTTTTGACTGAGTTATTGCACATTGCACAACAACTTATGACTTAATGACATCATTTTTTCAACCGCTTCTTTTGATACATTTTTGACCGGATATGGCAAAATAAATGTTACCATGGTATTTCTGAGATAAAATAAGACTATGAACATGCTTGTTCCTTAACAAAAAACTTTGTTTTTAAAATTTGACCTGACATTGACCGTATATTGTAAATATTTGCAAAACGACTAACTATCGAAATATACGTATGAAACAACCCATATAACATGTATCGCATGACTCTCGTAGAACTTTTGCCTACAGTGACCTTTTGTGACCTATGTTTGACCTTGTCTTGGTCTTGACTTTTGCTTAAAATTTCACCTTTGCTTAGTGCAGGAGATTCACTATACCTACATTTGAGAGCACTTGCGCTATAAAAGTGCTAGTGTGGCGCTTTGAATGGACTAGGACCATAAAAATAATAAGTTTAAGTTTTGACCTTTGACCTGACCGTGACCTGACATTTGACCGTAAGTTATCGTTAAGCTAAGCCAAGTTAAATTAAGTCCGCCCCTGTAGCTCAGTCGGTAGAGCACTGGGCTTGTGACCCAACCGATAGTGAGAGCCCGGTTCGAGTCGCTTCGGCACTCGCTATTTTCTCCAGACTGGGATGGCTTGCGGTCGGTGGCAGCGGCCGTACTGAAGGCCAGTAAGCATTCCTTCTGGGTAGCCAGTAAGCGTGAACATGGGGTCGGCCAGGTCGCACCGGCGCGCAGCGGTCAAGTGATCCCATTCTCCCTTACCCACACAGTAAACACCATGCATTAGTCGGGAATCGAACCCATAACCCGCGCGGCCGCCTCTTACAACACCACCTCTGCATCGCCAACCCACCCATCAAAGAGCTGATAAAGTCGTTCTCGTTGTAGTTCATGATGGTGGCCAGGGTGACGAAGCAGCGAGACGAGCTCGGCACCAGCTGCGTGCAGGCGTCCTTGGCGCCGAACCAGTCCCGCTTGCTGCTGCTGACGTGGTAGCAGATGCTGACCACGTTTGAAGTCGACCAGTACTTGCTGAAACCGTCCGGACACTCCTGCGATAGCAGGGCGGGATCAGGGTTAAAGTTAGGGGCGCGGTCTGGTTTGAGGTCAAGGTCAGAAAACCGGGAATTCAGGTAGACCGTATTTTATATGTTTTGACTATGAGCATATTCATGTATGCGGCGAAAGAACATGCTTTGATGACTGTTCGTTGCCAACAAACATCGGTATTCGGTGAATTTACCTTGCCGAATTTAACCAACCATGCATAACATTGTGTAACTCCTTAATTTGAGTTGATTTTGCCATCCACGTGTTACCCTTCACTTTTTCCGCGGTCAACCCCTCTATTCTCCCACCATCCACGTCCTCCTGTTCAACTCACGCCACCCTGCTTGCTCCCACCTCCCTTCATCAGTCCACAGCGGCTCAATACATCCTGGCTACATTTTACACTCCCTTCATCAGTCCCACAGCAGCTCAATACACCCTGGTTACATCTCCCACTTCCCTCCATCAGTCCACAGCAGCTCAATACATCCTGGTTACATCTCCCACCTCCCTTCATCTGCCCACAGCATCTCAATACACCCTGGTTACATCTCCCACCTCCCTTCATCAATTCACAGCAGCTCGACATATCCTGTTTCCTCCGGCGTTCAACACCAATCCACACTCCCGTCTCCCAGCCCCCTTCCACCCCTTCTGCCAGATTTGGGCATTTCTGGTGATGGCGTCACCAAAGATATGGACATTGGACAGTACCCTTCATCACAGAAGTCAACAGGGAATCGCGATTCGCGGTATTGTGCATGCTTCCCTGAAGACAATGTTGGGAAAATGTTAGCATGCTGCACCTTTATGAATTCGTGGAGATTTGCTGATTCTAGAAAACGGGTCAGTTTGGTCATACACTCATACAGTCTCATTCACCAACCATTGGTCCTACAGAATTAGTTAGTGCACTCTTGGCTGTATATAGTACAGTGGTATCCTCTAAGCCCTTAGTATCTGTAACATCATGATCTGCCTAACCTTATGTACTAGCGTTATTGGGCACACCCATTACTGTCGTTACACCGAAGCATAGCTAACAGTAGACCTGGGTTTGACACTAAATCAAGTCACTGCAGTAAAGGGCCGCAAATGGAATTTTACCATCGCGAAACTGCGAAACATGGATGCTATCCCAGACCAATATTTCGGCAACCAAGAGTCTGATCAGGATGCGACAAACACAGACATATAGAGAAATAAACGGGCTAGCGTGTATAGTGTGAGTCAGATATTAGCGCGTGGTTAGAGCAAAATTAATCCCAACATAAGCGCAAATCCATGGTGTTATGGCGTCTTTCACGATTCAAGTTACTGCTTCGAACCTATGGGAAGTGAACAGATAAAACAAACGTAATTTTGAAGAGACATGTACCGTTTCTTTGATGCATGTAAAATACAAAGTTTCATATCAATATTGCGGTGATCAAATCCACTTGCGATATAAATACTAACCATTTGATAAGATTGCTATGTTTATACCGTCATACAGTCAATACCGGAGATTGTTAAACGCTACACAATTATATAGCTTAAAAGCGTAATCAATTCAGACCAATACCATCAAAAAGCTTATTCATATTTATTAATAAATAAGTTGAATACAACTGTTTTATTAAACGCTGTAACACCTATTTCGGGCGGCATAATTTACGTCCGCAAAACCCTCAGTAGCATTACAGCATTACCAATTCGGCCCCTTACTGCAGTGGCCTGATTTTACCAGGTCTACTGTTATCTATGACCGAAGCTATGCTGCCGTCTGCATGGGCCGGCCGCCTGTCTGACCCCCCCCCCCCTCCCCCGGTGTCCCCCCTCCCCCGGTGTCCCCCCTCCCCCTCAGGTCTCCACCCCGGCCAGTCGTGTGGAGCAGCCGGAGATTCATGCATGGCCTTAGTTTGCTGATGGGCAAAGTTTGCGGCGGTGCACTGTTGCCGGCCGGCCGAGTTTGCATGCTGTTGTTGCAGCCGGACCGTGTTATGGCCTGCACTCTGCAAGGTGGCCGTGCGGACATGTTAGGGCTGGAGTTAGGCGGCGGGCTGAGCGACAGTGGTAATCAGTGTCAGGAAATGTGTGTCAGTTGCACTGTCAGTTGCACTGACAGTGACAGTGGCAGTAGCAGTGACAGCGACAGTGACAAAGACAGTAGTGGTGACAGTGACAGTGACAACGGCAGCGGCAGCGGCAGCGGCAGCAGCAGTAGCAGTGACAGTGGCAGTGGCAGTGGCAGTGGCAGTGGCAGTGACAGTGACGGTGACGGTGACGGTGACAGTGACAGTGACAGTGACAGTGACAGTGACAGTGACAGTGACAGTGACAGTGACAGTGACAGTGACAGTGAC
>JARBER010021237.1:0-12593 GCA_030265075.1 Balanus glandula | reverse complement strand
CGCTGAGAGACCATGGCGTGAGCTGGGGGCGGGGCCGCAGGGAGATGAGAGACCATGGCGTGAGCTGGGGGACGGGGCTGCAGGGCGATGAGAGACCATGGCGTGAGCTGGGGGATGGGGCTGCAGGGCGATTAGAGGTCGTGGCGTGAGCTGGGGGACGCGGCCGCAGGGCGATTAGGGGCCGTGGCGTGAGCTGGGGCCGGGGCTGCGGGGTGACCAGAGCGTGGCGTGAGATGGGTGACGGGGCCGCAGGGTGACCAGTACCGTGAGCTGGATCCGTCTCAAACGGCACCGCAATTTGCAGAAACGCTGCCGAGAAATGTCACAGACCCAGCGAACCCTGCCTGGACGATAAATGCAACGGAGCAGTTGCCTGGTCGTCGTTATGGTAACTGCAGGCGTGTGAATGAGATGAGGTATGGAATTACCAAATTCCAGTGGAATCGGATACCTGAATGGGATTCAATTCTGCTGGTATTCCGATGAAATCAGGATAGGTTGGAATCATTCTTTCTTTTGAAGAAAATTATGGAAATAGATATTATCAGAATCAATAAATTATCGTTAGCTGAATCAAGGACCATTTTAAGCGATTCAGTTTTATTTTCTTAAATATCCCACTGAACACATATTTCCGCTTTCCTGAAATATTATCTTCTTTTGAGCTCGAAACGATCGATAGTCAGATGAGCCAGATCATGCAAGAAATTTCCCACCCCTTCCGATTTCATGAAGATTGATACACTGTCAAGTGAAATAAACATACACTTTTAGCTTCGGTGACTTCAAAGGTCATATTTAGAGGTCAGTCAAGGTCACGATTTTTGCATTCTAGTTTCAACAAAACGCTTTTACCTTTTGTGCCAATAGAATGAGCAAAATACAGAATACTTCACAGCGTTGGACCATGCGGAAAAAGGCATTGACCTCTATAGGATCAGACAGCATACAAAGGCTTACAGTGCAGCAGGCCAGATGTGCCTGCCGATTATGACATATGTGAAGGGCAGGGAATTCCTTCATAATGCTAAGCCTATGGCGGAAAGGCAACTTTCAAAAGATCGTTGAAAGAAAAGGGTATGAAATGGAGCAAATTTGAACTCAGCATCAGTTTACTCGATCAATTATTAGTAAAACGTCCCCAAATTATAACTAATGAGGCATCAAGAGGTGCTAAGTACGCTGTAAGTGTAGATGAAGGAAATGCTTGTTGAATTTGCATTCAACTCATAATGATAGTATCGGCGAGTGGCGAAAATAATAGAAATGTAGAACAGACAAGGCGTCAAATCAACACTTATTATGAGCAAGCGCTTCGTGCTCGCTCGTCCTTCCGCGGTATAGGGGAACATATAAGTATGAGCGGCCCGACCCAACCCAACCCGACGTGTGACAACGCTTTTGAGAAGAAAACACCGGGTGGGCCATAAAAAAGGCGCCAAGTTTTGAGGTTTACCATTTTGTGTTGGTAGTCCCTGGCAATATGATACTTGGTACACTTACAAAACAATCAACTTCCCGTTTAACTCAACTAGCTTCACGTCAATCAGACATTTAGTTGAAATGTTATAAGACATTAGCTAAGCCCTTTCAAAAAACTGATTTTTGAATTTTCTTTCCACGAGTGAATGATCAGACCACCTTCAGCTCGGACAGCCGTCAACAAACACGACTCCCGATGTCTGATACTGTCATGGATAATCTCCATCTACTCTTCCTTCCACACATCGTTGACGACTTCGTGCAGCTCCGCAGCTCAGGCGAACTTCCTCGCCTGTCGTAGACCTTTTCCGAGAGGGTGTTCCACAAGGAGTAATCCAAAGGATTAAAATCCCGACAACACGAGCATACCATGGATGAGATACCTGGATCGGAAACTCCGTCGGCGCTTGTCATGTTTGCGGCCGCACCGGACACCTGGTGGCGGAAACGCGCAACTTCTGCAGACGGTATAAACCTAATGGTCCATAGGGTTCCTATGATAAATGGGCGATATTCAGACGAGGCTGGCTCGTAACCTATAGATATATTTTAAATCTGTTTTCGAGACCGTATAGATACAAGCTTTGGCTACAACGTTTCTATTAACCATTTTATGACATTCCAAGAGATAAGTGGTTAAATGGGCTATGGGATTTCCACATGATAAAAATGGGATTTTCCCTGAGACAAGCAGTTTCAGCGGGAAAACAACACATAAATCAGTGTATCATGACTTGAATAACTATTTGCATTTCTCTTAACACTTCTATTCCTCGAGGTAAGATGAAGCTCATTTCGTTATGACCACGGCGGTGACCACGGCGGCCCAACCACGGCGGTCTACTATCTGTCGTTGGGTCGGTCGCGGGCAGAGAGTGGCCGATCCAGGTATCTCTCATCCATGAGCATACTGACTCCTCCAACTCCTCTTCATTTGCCGCTGTGCGAGGCCGATCACTTTCTTTATTTCGTTAAAGTGTTCCTGCCACCTTTTAGATACTGGATACGCTGGTTAGTCGCAGACTGTTTCTCTCGAAGACTGGGGAACTTTCGCATTCTCGATTTACGCCGCACCAGCCTTTCTGGAAACAATTTGATAGTGCGCTCTGTTTTGTGTTAAGTGTGTGGTTAGGGGCCCCTCCGATATAACTTTACCACTAGTCACGACCGTGTTACCTCTGCACGTGCGCACGTGCACACCCACCCCTATTCTCTCACCATCGAAGAAGTCCTGGAACGGGTCGCCGCCGAAGAACTCCCGGAACACATCCTGCGGATCTCTGAACGTGAAGCCGCCGCCGCCGAACACGAAGCTGAGGTCGTCCTCGAACAGACTGCCGTAGCCGTGACCGTGGTGGCCGTGGTGGTGGTGGTTGTGGTGATGGTGGTGGTGATGGTTGTGGCTGGGTCCGCCGTTCTTCAGACCGTCCTTGCCGTACTTGTCGTAGACCTTTCGTTTTTTGTCTGCGGAATGAATGGTGGTGCGTGAGTGAGAGGGCAGTGGGGCGGGGCGGGGCGGGGGCGGGGGCGGGGGCGGGGCGGGGGCGGCAGGGGTAGAGAGGGGCGAAACAGGAAGCTGGGTGACGTGTTGAATCCTGTCGAAGCGGATGACCAGTCAGTCTGGGCGCTCCAAGCACACAAGTGGGACAATGTGAACATATCTCTCCAGTTAAAAAGCATAATAACATGGGTTTGTTATACTGAAATGATGGAAAATGCAATAATTGGCAGCAGCGAACACCTTCTTCAAAGAGATACGAAGGACATTTTGCTTTGTGTTCCCTTTCGAGGACAACTGATGGTTCCATTGCAATACTTCTTCTGTTTTTCGTTCAAGCTCGATACATTCTCGTTAGGGTTCAGAATCGTGTTCGATCGATCTGACAAGACACGTTTTACGCCTAACATGACAACTTAAACTTACAAAATCTGATATAATTCAACGCCAGTCTACCAAAATGAAAATATAGCTGAAGACATGGACCTAGACAGTTTATCAGTCGGAAATATGGAAGGATGGATTGGAAGGATGCAGGATTCACACAATGGTCACATACTGTAGGCAATTGACAAACCTTCAGTTTCAATAATAATCGCAGGAGCGTCACCAGTGGGAGGGGGGGGGGGAGGAGTGAAGGGAGGATGCTGTCAGGGAGCAGACTCGCCATGGCTTGAGTCCAGTACGCTAGATTCGCAGGATTTAAACATTAGCCCATTATAGAGGTGGATGCTGAGCCCCTAACCCCTGACTGCCCTCACCACACTCAAATTGGTGGTGGTGCCACCACTGACTGATAATGAGATGCGATGCGTTTGAAATGCCGCACATGCAGTATGCCTCACCATGAATTAATGCCACTCCTATAACAATACAACCATTTCTCAGTTCTGCACGCTAAGAATCGACAACAAACACTGAGCGTTTTAGGAATACCCAGTTCTGAGCGTTTGATAGAAACACACTACACACTACTGGCGCTTTTCGCTAGATGACGTCACAATTACGTCATGGGAGCGGACGCAATAACAAAACTGCAGACTCCGCTCCCGGGGCCTATCACATCCGTTTGTTTTCATTGCAGTATTATTTGTCTCATGCGCCACTAATGAAACACGTCCCCTGGCGTTTTCGCCGGTTCTACCATTCTCCACTAGCAGACAGTCTCTCTGCCGGCTCTAAGGTGACGTCATCATTTTCTGGCATTTGATTGGCTGACGCATGGAGAGCGAAAGCGCTACTAGCGGCCGCCAGCGTTCATCAGAACAGCGCTCGGGGCCGAGCGGGTAAGTCAGAGCCCACACGTGCTGCACAGCGCGAAGGTTGTTAGTAAACAGTCAATCAGTCACATTGCGGTTGACTATAAGCCCCTGTGATTACTGTTTAGCTGTGTGGTGGCGGGGCCTAGCCTAGCGTAGGTTCGGGCCAGCTGAGTTGTCTCCGAGGCCAGACACCGGCACCGGCAGCGACACACGGCGACCAGTAGGCTAGTTCAGGTAGGGAATGTTACTCGGAGCGGAACGCATCAATACACCGGCAGATCGACCGAAAGGGACAACACACACGAGTGGTAACACCATGCCAAGGGATTGGGATCCGGGGACCGGGAGGCCTTACACTTCACAGCATGAGAAGGAGAAAAATTTACCAAGAGAAAATGAAGTATGCGTGCAAAATACAAAAAGAAAATCCATTTTTTGGTCCTATTTTAACATAGCATTGTTCTCAAAACATGACTCCCATGGATAGGAGTTTAAAGGCGGCCGCACACTGGGCCATTCGGCGCGCTGAGTCCCGCGATGTCACCGAGACATTCCGCCGCCAGCAGTGGAAAAAAAGCTGGTACGGCTCAGCTTTTTTGCGGAATGTCGCGGCGATATCGCGCACCGAATGGCCTAGTGTACGGCCGCCATAAGTGTGGATAAGTCAAAAACACAACAGAAGATACATAGGTAAATAAATACACAGACCAAAGGAAAACAAAACCGAGGAGAAAAGTGTTTGAAGCACGACCCCAGTCCATAAGTGTTTGATACATTTTGTCTGAACGCTTCACATGGATTGATTTCCGAGACGAGGACCGGCGCTAAACAGAGCTTGTTGGTCATGTCCTGACTTCACCATCTGATCGCGCGATTCTGGCTGGAAGGCATAATTTAAAAGCGGAAGTTGTATGTGCCCGACATACCTGAATAGTTCACACGATCGGCCCCGCCCTCTGACGTCATCTGACCTTGAGTGCGACCGCTGCCAACGGCCACAAGTCATCCCAGTGAGCAGAAAATAGCAAGCGCCGAAGCGATTCTAGCCCGGACTGTCACTACCTAATACCTAAGTCATAGGTTTAAAGTACAGCGCTCTCCTACTGTACTACAGGGACAGACAAAAGCGACAACAGATAGAGCAAATAGCGAGTTTATCACACGGAGCACAAAACACAGAACACACGATTGAGTTAGACCACACACTTAGCTCTCCCGTTAGTCACACACTTGCTGCAACCAAACCAAACCCGACAGGTGAGCATTAAGCAGGGTGGGGCGTGATCTCTATGAACACAGCTAACCACGCACGCCGGCCCACACACTGCAGTGCACACAGCATGTTAGTAGTTATTCTGCACAGGGCCACGCCGTTACCGAAGAAGCGGAACCCCGGCCAGAAGTGGAATCCGTGGAGGTTTTGCGTGCGCTGCGGTCGGCTGCCGGCGCCCGAGCCTGCCCGCAGCCGCTGTTCGTACACACAACGTTTATCGTCTGCCGGCGCGACACACAGCACACACAGCAAACTGTATCAGTTATAGGTGGCGCCACCGGTACTCTTATAGATGTCGCCCTCGACGCTCTAGGCATGTTCCCAGTCGTTAGTGGCGCCACTGTCGCCTCTAACGACGTCGCTAGGTGATAACCCAGCTGGAACGACTGGCTCAGCTCAGTGGAGACAAAACGAGGGACGGCCGTCACCGAGGTGTGTTGCCTCAAAAACCGGGATAAGTTGTGGATTCAGACAAAAGGCTGGAAGCGGAGCGTTCAGATGTAGTCAAGACGCGGCACCAGCCAGCAATAAACCCAACCAGATGGCAGGCGTTCAACTTGAGAATACGCCTAAAAGGAATGGTCGTTAAAGGAGAGTGTCTCAAGCAATAGTCTTCATAGAATCGTAGTCCAAAAAGCCAGGCTGAGCTCACGGAAAACATTGTCCTGTTTCAGACCTAAGCTCGTGCCTAAACGGTTTAATTCATCTCTCACTACATTTTCAACCTCAAACGTTGCACTAGCTCCTGCATAATTAAAATCGAAGTAAGACAATCACAACACTTATGTTGATATGAGCCATCAGCTCCATTCTCACCATCTATTAGGACTTCGTAAGCCTCGGAGATCTCCTTAAAGCGGCGTGTCGCGTCATCCTTGTTATTGGGGTTCTTATCCGGATGCCACTGTAGCGCCAGTTTTCGGTATCTGTGGACAAAGACAAATTAATCAAAATGACAATTTGCATCACAGAGCCACCACCACCACCAAAGCCTACAAAATCGCCGCTAGGCAGTTTGAACCAGGGCCGGCTCCTCTCACAGATTCGTCCGACTCAGTTGAAAAGAAAAAGGAGACAATCATTGAACAGCCATCCGACGGCAGGCCAACCCACTAACTTCCACAAACTAACACAAGCCCCGCAAACACCACAGAGAGCGGAGAGCGTCTGTCGTTACCCCTCCCGACCAGTGCCGGCGGTGGACAGACGGACAGGCGGACACGGCGGACACGGAGGACACGGAGGACACGGCGGACAGGCGGACACGGCGGACACGGCGGACACGGCGGACACGGAGGACACGGAGGACACGGAGGACACCGTAGAAACGGCGGACACGGTATCGAGGACACGGGGGACCCGGCGGACATCTGGTGGCGCTAGGTCGGGGCCAATTGCCCCAGCACTGGTGATGATTTCGGGGTTCTATTGAGGATGACGTTGGAAACCCTGCAGGGAGGCCGTCAACTCTGCAGCAGCGGTATCGTCTGTCGCGATCAATTCGAATCCAACATCAGAGCCCCTAAAAGAGAACTTCAGTTCACGGTCTATTCCGTGAACTCAACACAAGCCCAGTCTGGGTACAGACGCAGAACTTACAGCCACTGACCCGTGAGACTTGGACATGAAGGTCCATTCATCCTACTATGAATTTCAAACAATAGTTCAATAGACGAACTCCGAAGTGCTGAAAAGTTAGTTCTCACACAAGTGTCGACGGCACTGGCAACATTTGCAATGAACTATATTCGAGCTATATCTGAGCTATATTCACTAACTTAACAAATATATCCGAGGTGGGGGCCTCGCTTCATAGGGAATGAAAAAGTTTTAATGACAGCGTCCATTGAAAACAGTCCTGGACCAAAGCTACTTTTAGGGAGAACAAAAAACAGCACCTAGAAAAAAACAAAAATAGCTCCACGCACGCGCGCACGCACGCACGCACACTCGCACCCGCACCTGCGCACTACGCACACCCACGACCAGGAGTTAAGGAAAATAAAGGATGACCATAGGTATCAATAATTGTAATGAGGAATGAGAAATGAGGAAAAATGTAAAAAGCAAATTGTTTTTATATATGGGTGTTCAAGAAAAAATCGTTACATAGTTGATCTATTTAAAGAAAGCTTTCGATCAACATTGATTATCTTCAGTAAAAACACACACCTCTGCCGCACGGAATAATACAAAACAAGAACATACATTTTACAAGTTACATTGTTGTTGAATTAGCACCGCTTTCAGCAGGACGAGAAATTAAGTCGCATATCATTCGCAAATAAAAAAACACTGAAGTTTCCCTTTTTACATTTGATCAAGCAGGCAAATTCATTTCTGTCAAAGAGGGGAATATTGGCCAGAGTCTTGGTTTGAGTGTTGATGATAGGAGATTTGTCTCTGATGAAGACCGTCTCGATGACAGATGAGCGACCCTTGTCGTTTTGTCTTGCCAAGATGGTTGAGCTAGTCGTCAATAAATCTCTCGTAGGTCATTTATCGTGATAGTCATGCAAGTATGTTTTAGGTCCACCGTCCTGTCAGTGCGTGGTGAGGGATGCCCGATGATACCCCGCTGTCTGCGCCCCGGTCTCCAAACTCGACTGTATCTGATACCCCGCTGTCTGCACCGCTGTATCCACACTCACAGAAGGTTCGTGGTGGCCATGAACTGCTGTCAGTCGTGTAGACCGCGGACGTTGACACAGGTGCAACATTTCCCTGGCTGCCCCCCCCCCCCCATTTCAGCTGTCTGCAGTAGCGGTGCGTCTGCTGCACTAGACCGCAGAACGCGACTCTGTTTGACCTAAACACCTGACATTTGGGAAGCCGATAGCAGTACTGTGAAACGTGCAAGCTTCTGTGCTGCCAAAAATCAGACATGTTGTCGACTATTATAACCTGGCCTGCGGAGTCCATCGATTTTCAGGTGGCTCCGACTCCGACTCCGATCCTCCGGAGTCGACTACGACTCTGACTCCGGGATCGACTCCGGCCTTTATACTCAGCTGAAGCTATTTGTCAGCAGCCACAAAAAGTAACTACCCACAGCACAAATCATCCCTTTTCAAGATTACAGATAACCAGTAAAACGCCGTAGTTGGCGATGAACGAGCGAGCACTGACGAAATGTATGGTGAGCTTGAACTCCATCGGGAGCATTGGTTCGGAACCAGGTCACATTACCAGGTCACATTTGCCCTCCCCGATGGTCAATAGCGTTCGCTGAGATTCCAGTCAATGCACAATGGGCCCGGAACGTGATGCAGCACGTCATAATTACACCTTGCCACTAATCATTCATTTTATAACATTGCCAACGAAAAAAGAATCAGAGCAGCAGTTGTCAAGATATAGCCTTGGTCACTTTTCCCGGTCACGCAGCAGAGCTAACTTCGTCGGCTCGTAGTTCACAAGCCATCATAGTTATGACATCAATCATGTGAAGTGTTCTAACTCACATTATACTATATATACGGCCTGGCATTAGACCAAAAAACATTTGTGCAATATCGGAAAATCAAAATATTTTGCATTAGTAACGTAGTCGTTTGGCCCATCGACCCCAAAACAAGAAAATATCATTATTATGCTTTATTTCTCTCTGTAATTTAATCTAGGAGGTTGTCATAGGCTGGGAAGCCAGCTGTGCCGACGGAAAAACGATCCGTGCAACGGTTTTTAAGATATGCCTCAGGCATTTTTCAGAACACAGCCGTTCGAGTCCAAACAAAAAGGTGAAACACTCCGAAGACCGCAAGGTCCCGCAGGTAAATGAATATGTTTTCGATAGATACATTAGGCAACGATTTAGTACTAAAATGAACGCGGAACTCCTTAGAACTTTGTTTTCCGAACTTAACAAAGTTAAAGTTTTATTTTTGCGTGTGCGTGTTTACAGGTATAAAAAAGATCAAGGAAATGGGAATCAGATATCTTTTGAAATGAATTCCTTTTAGCACCATCCGGCAGCCAACATCTTATTATCTAAGAAACAGCTTGATTTGAATCAGCCGAGCAACTTTTAATACGAAATATTGGGCATTGAACATAGTGCACGTCAACGCAACGCCGACGCGTTTTTGTCGCGTGAAACAAAGTTCCATGTTCATTGTTCAATCGCATGTCACGCTCAAACGGCTTAGGATAAATGATTAAGGGTACCCGATTCATCACCTGTGGACATTTATATGTCAGATAGGGCAGTTGCTTCAATTCTGCAGAGCCGCAAAAGTGATTTATGGCGTGCTTATTTAGGCTCCGGGACCATTGTGGAATGGCGGGTTAAATTACAGGCGGTGACTATTTAAATGTACATCTAATGAAAAACCGCTTGGACCTTTTGTCCTCCGTAGTCCCTACCTCATGATTGCAAATTATTAATCAACGAGGAAGTTCAACCAAGGAATTCAAATCAAAGGGGCAATATTTATTTAGTCATCGTCAACGATGGGTCACTAAAATACACCTAAAACACGTCGTGTCCATACGCTCTCCAAAACTGTCAGCCGGAGTCGGAGACCGGAGTCACCCAATTTCACCGACTCCGACTTCGACTTGGACCAAAATCACCGACTCTGATCAACTCTGTCTTCGAATTCGCAGCCCTGATCATAACTACCAGTTGAATTCCGATGGAAATACGAATATTTCGCCCTGGGAAAAAACAAAGAACCTGCGAAGAAACCATCCTCACACGGAGTGCCGCCTCCAGCAGACCTACTCTCACGCGTTCCATTTCGTTCCCACCCACACTACCAGCCGTTGCTGTTTATCGTCAACCCCCCCCCCCCCCCTCCAGCGGCAGATCCCTAGCAGGTCCACAGTACTCACGCTTTCCGGATCTGTTCACTCGGCGCGTGACGCGGCACCTCGAGGACGATGTAGTAGTCCACCATGGTGACCAGTCAGGCCACCCGCTCAGCACTCACCGCCTGCAGCGGAGAAACAGCGCGTCAACAGACGTGGACACAGTGCA
This sequence comes from Balanus glandula, assembly GCA_030265075.1. Classification (NCBI taxonomy): domain Eukaryota; kingdom Metazoa; phylum Arthropoda; class Thecostraca; order Balanomorpha; family Balanidae; genus Balanus; species Balanus glandula. Next base: position 2,097 of record JARBER010021237.1, on the reverse strand, counting down.
CTGTTCGGCGAATGTTCGGCCAACATATGGACTTGTTCGGTGTATTGTACAGCACACATGATCAAGGTCCCTAGCTAGCCACGTGACGCTAACCCCGTTGTCTAGCCACCACGTGACGCTAAGGTCGCGTTTGGGACAAAATACGGGGTTGCCCACGGTAGGCTGGTACCCGTTGTGGCTGGTGTCTGTCAGACAGGCGCGTGAGCTGGGGAGAGGAAGAGACAGAGAGGGATAACAAGCTGTTACTGTGGTAAGCGGGTTGATACTAGCGCACAGCCAGCTCAGCAAAAGCTGCATAACACATTTTAATTTCCTAGAAACAATAACTCTTATAATTATTTACTGCTCCCCCAATCATAAGTATGTGCGAGTGGCGGCAAGTTAACCATTCGAGCACCCAGAATCAGGTTCATGAAACCACATTGCTGACCAGATGACAACTGTAACTTAAATATGTATAGGTATTTATTGAAGGAACACCTTTCGGTACTTCAGGGTTGTTAAAACAGCTGACACTCTTTATTTCGAATTATCGTGCAAACAAGGGCTCCAGGCATTGAGTTTCGAATACCAAACAACGCAGAATTTCACAAAAACTTGTTAAACATGCGTCCTGAGCACACATCTCCACTTCCAAGTCGCTACAGGACTTGTTCCAGATGGCGTCCGTTTCGGACGACGCACGGCTCTGCCCGCTGCCGGAGGTCCTCCACCGGTCCCCGGCACGTGTCGGCGGACAAGGCCCGCACAGCAGCTCCCACTGCCCTCTTTAGCTGCTTCAGGGTTCGCGGTATCAGATTCCGAAGTCGCCCAGTAACGGCTGTTATGCGTGTTAATGCGGTCGTCCGTAAGCTGGACAGGGTGCAGCAATGCGTTCGATGCCTGCAACTGCAGCACAAAACGCATACAGAACGCCACTCGGTAATCCATATTCTTGGGTCTTAGCTTCTTGGGTAATGTGGACCCGCAAAAGCTGAGGCCCATTAATATTGAAGGCCGAGTGGCGTTCTGCAGGTGGTTTTGGCAGTAGTGACAGGCATTGTACGCATTTCTGCACCATGTCTGATTTACGAACGAGACCCACTTTTACCTGGCCGGACTCATCAACACCCATAATGGTTACCGGGTAACTATGGCACCTTGTATCGTCGAGGAGAGGCCACTGCGCAGCTTCAAGTGCACGGCGTGGTGCGCTGACAGCTGTTCTGGCAGTATATGACTCTTCTGTTTCGAGGACCACGCCGGCCGCACGCAGCCAGTGAATGCAGAAAGATACCGCTGCATCGTCAAGGGGTTCCTGGCGGCCATGCAGCAGAGATGCGCTGATACGCTGCCCAGGGGTTTCCGCAGGATGGCGCGACCCCACATGCAGCAGCCGCGACCATCCAGCTGATCGAGAAGCACTTCCGGGCGCGCGTGATCTCGCGTAACATCCCCCACCCCCGGCCGGCCAACTCTCCGGACCAAAGTTCACCGACGTCTATCTGTGGGGACACATGGAAGGGGTAGTCTACCAGAAGAACCCACGGACCCTGAAGCAGCTGAAGAGGGCAGTGGAAGCTGCTGTGCGGGTCCTCTCCGCGGACACGAATTAAAACTCCATGAAATTGTGCATTGTTTAGTATTACAAACTCCATGCCTGGAGCACGTGAATTAGAAATAAAATGAGTCAGTTTCTTTTGTAAAAAAAATCCCTGTAGTACCTGTTTTATGTTTGGACAGAACACGTAAAATCGATGAATGAGAAGGTACTAACCCAAGTTCCAAATTAATGATAACCCGGTTAATTGTTAAAGTATTCGAAAACGGCGTCAACATGTGATCTCAAACACCTACCTAAGCCATAGGCTGCTCCAAACACGAACACCTGAACAGCTTCGCTGCAGCTACTGTGTCAACACTCCACTGGCACCGACTCTGGTATCGCCCAGCTGACCACTGACCACTGACCACTGACCGCAGCTCAGCACACGGCACCGATCGTCACAGGCGCTCCGAGCGGCCGCCCGACACGCGCTCTCACCGCTCCCCGCCCCGGCGGCGGCGGCGGCGGCGGCGGCGCTGAGCGGGCGGTATCGACCCCAGTCAGCTGATGGG
>JARBER010021126.1:0-12593 GCA_030265075.1 Balanus glandula | reverse complement strand
CCTTTTACACTTAACATGATCTAGCTTGACCTTAATTTACCGGGCAACGCCGGGTGTCCCGCTAGTATATATATATACAGGGCGTTCATTAAAAAATGAAATAAAGTAGATGGCCACGATAAAGATAATTTGTGTCTTCACATGAAAAAACTGCACAGCATGTTTTCAAAAAATGCTGGTCATTTGCAATTATATCATCCCAATCATCGTGTGCCACATGTCTCTTCTACAGGAGGTCCTCGAAGTAGCTGCCTTTTTCCGCCACGTAATGCTCTGCACGACGCCATGTGTGTCCTGCGATCTTTTCCCAGAGCTTCTCTTCGCTCATCCCAGCCGTGAATGCCTCCAAAATATTTTAATTTCCTGGTGAGTCGGCGGCTCCATTTCCACCACATGGTTTAGAGCTTGCGAACAGAAGGAAAAGTCCAGGCGGGACAAGTCAGGGCTGCACGTGGGCCAGTAGTGGGCACTTTCGCGGAAAATGACTTGGTTGCCAAATTTTGGTCCAAGGACGTTCATAACAACTCCAGACGCGTGACAGGGAGTGCTGGAAATGCTGGGCAATCCCGTTTGGCAAGTTCTGCTGAATTATCCTTCAAAACATAATTTAACCCCGTCACTTCTTAATCAGACGTCGGACTGCATTTGAAGGGAACGCAGGGCCGTATTGCTTCCACAGTATAAACTTCTGGATCAATCTGTGGAAAGCTTCTGACAGAGACAGCTGCTGGTTTCTGAGAGAAGTTCTGGACCATATGGTGGAAACGGAGCCACAGACATTACAATATGTGAAAATATTTGCAGGGGTTCGCCGCTGGGATACGCGAAGAGCAGCTCTGCGAAAAATTGTCCGCCATATATGGCGTCGCGTGGAGCTTTATGTAGCATAAAAAGACAATTACTTCGAGGACCTCCTGTAGGGGAAAAATGTGGCACACGATGATGGAGATGATATAATCGTAAGCGACCAACATTTTTCGGAAACATGTGCATTTTGTTGATGTTAGGAAAAAAATTATATTTCTCATGGCCATCTACTTGATTTCGTTTCTTAATTAACACCCTGTAAATGTTGTGAAAGGAATTATTTGCTTAACCTGAACGGTCCTGACCGGGCATGGGCATACAATTTATTATTTGAATGGGCCTGGTCCGGGCATGGGCACGGTGTCAATAAGTTCATGGGCACGGGTATGGGTAGGGCCGGAGGCTTCTGGACCCGTGGCAATCTATGTTGTAATAGCACACAATATATTATTACCGTTTATTAGGAAAACAAATCATCAGGAAGTCTGATCAAAAATTTGAAAACGATGGAAGTACACAGGAAAATAGATAACTGACGATGTTTTCTACAAGGTAAAGTGCAGGACTCGTGGAAATCCTCAGGCCCTGGACAAAATCAGCAATTAGGAATATTGCTTATGCATGCACGATGAATGGTTTCCTAAACATTGCATGTTTGTCCAATCAAGGTAGTCATGTTTCATTGAAACAATATAGAAGTGTTTTTGTCAGACTTCAATGACATAAGGGAAAGCTATGACATTTTTTCAGGCACCTTAGAAATGAGCACATGTTCTTCCTAACGTTAGTGCTGAATTGAAATGCTGCTGTTTCTAGAACAATTATTATTCGCAAGCCTTTCTATCTTGACATTTGGGTATGCCCATTGTCCAATTACACGCAGTGCCAAAGGAGTAACGTCTACCAAGCCCTCTGTATAGCCTGATGGTTTCCATGTTAAGGCATGCCACAACAGAGCCTTCGCGCCGCCCCGTGTTCCGACCGATACGTGTAAGGGCAGAGGCCGTCCCGCCATTCGCCTTGGCTCGAGTCCTGCATTGCGGCCGGTCACGGCACCAAGGTAGAGGAACACCGGCTACCAGACGCCACTGCTGCGCCACCCGTCACATGACGTCACTGCTGCGCTACACGCCACCAGACGTCACTGCTGCACCACCCGCCACATGACGCCACTGCTGCGCCACCCGCCACCAGACGCCACTGCTGCGCCACCCGCCACCAGACGCCACTGCTGCGCCACCCACCACATGACGCCACTGCTGCGCCACCCGCCAAATGTCGCCACTGCTGCGCCACCCGCCACCAGACGCCACTGCTGCGCCACCCGCCACATGACGCCACTGCTGCGCCACCCGCCACTAGACGTCACTGCTGCGCCACCCGCCATATGACGTCACTGCTGCGCCACCCGCCACCAGACGTCACTGCTGCGCCACCCGCCACCAGACGTCACTGCTGCGCCACCCGCCACCAGACGCCACTGCTGCGCCACCCGCCAAATGTCGCCACTGCTGCACCACTGCCGTCACGCAGAGGGATAATAAAACGGGTTTAAAAATTATGCATAACGCCACCGGCCGGCTGATGTATTAGGCATGTACTTACCTAAAGGAAGAAACAAAAGGCTATGTGGAGATCGGGAGTCCGAACTCGGGAGTCTGAAACAAGGAATACTTGAACACGCAAACCGGTGTTCATTCGTAATCTTGATGTGCGTTTTGATTTTCTTAATTTTTTATTTTGTTGAATGTTTATGTTTACGCGTGTGAACAGCCAACTCCTTGTATTCCGTTATCAATGACCAGCTGAAAAAGTAATAAGACGAAACGTATCTTGGTAATTAATAAATCAATACGAGTAGTGGACTGCTTGATTTTAATTTCTTTCCCATCCCATAACAGCAATGGGACTATTGGCATATATAAGACGACCTTAAAGGAGCAGTTGCATCAATATATTCAGATCTTGAGACGTATTTTGTGAGGTGCTGGCATGAATTTCAGCCTGCTGCAGCTTCTGGCTCTGCATAATGTTAGCTGTCGTTGGAAGACCGACTGCTTGACTGAAAAGTCAAACTGTCCTGCTCGATATCACAACGTCATTGAACTTAGCATTCAAATAAGGAGTCGCATTCAGAAGTACGGGTGGACATGAGTGTCAGCCTGGGTCGGACCACTCCGGTAATGCTCATCGGCATTTCAACATGCACTAGCAGAAGCACACCTGTGCCTCAGATGTACGTTAAGGAGTTTTCTCAACATGACAGCCATTTGTAAATTGTGCAGCAACATCTGGCACTGGCAACATAAATGGCTCTCATAAATATTAGATCAGTGATGTCGAAAGAGGCATGAGCAGCAGCTTAACATACCGGTTTTATGACAATGCATTTTATCACGGGCATAATGTGTTAGTTGAAGCTGTTCTTGATGTTCTGTGACCTGCAAATAGTTTAACAAATAACCTTGATGTAACCGGGCGTCCACAAGCACATGTTGAATCGGACTAAAAAATACCTCGTCGTTATTTCACAAGCGAACAATTTTGAACCGAACTTACACATGCCTGTCCTCTGAGTATTCTCCAGCCAGCATCGTCTACTGATATCGCTTTGTCCAGCCTCTCCCCTTCGTGTGAGCTTCAGTAGCCTAAGGACACGCTGCACAGAGCCCGTCCCGCTGCGGATCACCCTCTGCCCGCCGACGGAGCTGGTACCGCCGATCAAACGCGCACCATCTCCCACAATATCCCGCCTGCCGCTGACCCTGGAGCGTCTGCTCCGCCGCCGCAGAGCTGTGTTCTCCGCGGTGACCCCGGTGACCCTACACCGGCCTCACCTGTGGAGCCGCCGGTGACGCGGAGATTGACTCGGACGCGCGGCCGTCTCCGTGCTGGTGCCGCCACTCTGAGCCCCCCTGAGCCACACTGAGCCCCACGGAGCCGTGCCGCTCCACTCAGAGCCAGACCACCTCGCCGCCGCGCCAATTTACACCTGCCAGCCGAGAGCGAGTGGCACGTGTGGTCCCTGTCAGCCGGCGGCGGCAGCACGACTCAGGCGTCGGCGGCGACGCGACCACCCAGCTCCGTCGGTCCCGACGGCCACGTCAGCCTCACCCCTCGCACACACACAGACACCGCACCCCGCCCCGCCCCGCCCCGCCCCGCCCCCGGCGGCCAGCCGCACCCCGGCACGGCCGTCACACACGACCGCACGAGCGGCCCGCCGCCGGCGGCCGGTGCCGGGAATCCGTCGGCAACGGCACCGAAACAGAGACAGAGTCCACCGACGCCGGTCCGGGTCCACTGCAACTGCCACCAGCGCCGCCTCTGATGATACGGTCAAGGGTTTCTGGAAACTGGAACACGCCGTGAATTGTGTGTTTGTCTCGGTGTGCCACGGGAGAGTCGAGGAGACAGTGATGTCCGTTGGAGGCATTGCAGCAGAAACCGTGTCAGGTTTCGAAAGGAATGCTGACGAAAGTACCGGGAAGCCGGACGCCATGTCGGCCTCCCGGATGTGTTTGCGTTCCGGTTGAGGTCTGAGCAGTGAGCATGGCCCTTGTCGGCGCTGTGGGTACCGTTGCCGTCAAGAGTGTCACCTCGATTTGAAAACTAATGTACATGGAAGTTGGGACAAATCCGGGTGCACATGAGACCATATAAGGGAAAGCTGAAACTTGTTGGGAACAATATCCCTGGTAAATATGTGTCAGGATCCCACACGTTCTAAACTTCAAATCCGCATAATAATCAAGGCGATACAGTACTGTTGAGTAGTATGTGATGCAACTTATTGCTCCTTTATATCTAGTACCGCTCCACATGCATTTTTTATGTTTCAGCCCACGCCCCGTTGGGGGCTAATGTTGCCCCCTCCCGGTTTTTCTCAATAACCCCTTAATGATACTATATATCGACGTCAAACTTACAGTACCTTATAGGGCATAAACTCCGCGTCTTCTCAAACAATTTTTATTAAATTGAATGAGAACGTTTGGAGATAACGACGTTTTAATGACGTCATGTAATGTCATTTGCTTATGTAAAACGATAAATGCTTGAAAAGTAGTATAAGCTCGAGTTAGAAAGCACATTGCAAACTAAATAACGTTAAAAGAACAGAAATTACATTTTCTACAAGTTTGCAATCTCGAATTTTCACAACTTAAAGTTTTGGACCGTCTTAAGTTCAAAATCCATTTTTATTAAAAGAAGTCTTTGGAAACACATTTTTTAAAGATTTTCCAAAATATTTATATTGGGAATATTTTTATTAGATCTACGTATAGAAAATACTCAAACCAATTTTCAAACCAATACCACCTTTCTATTTGCCTGACCTTTACCTCCCGAAGTGTTAGTAGCTTATGACGTAATTTTTCTAAATCACATTTTGCGGGTTTCTTTAATCAGATATATACAAATAAATGGAATTGCTGTATTCCTAAGACAAACAGGTTTATAAGCGTGCGGTTTTTTATTTCGAATAAACAATTTCAAACTTTGACATTATTTGACCAGTTAATGACCTTTTGTTAGATCAGTCGTAAAAATGACTGCTAGTACCGAATTCTACGTATAAGGTAATTCTTGTAACATATGTCGCGTGAATTTCGTAGACATGAACCTCGATGGACCTGCAGTGGCTTTCATGACCTGAGCTTGACCTTGCCTTTTGCTTACATATTTCCTTCTGCCTAATGCAGGAGATGTACTTTACCTTTGAGATCACTTAGTGCGACATAGGTCCCAATTTAGCCCTTTGGACGAAACATTCGGCCCCAAAAAACTAAAAGATGTACATTTTTTAAGTTTGACCTGACCGTGACCTGACATATGACCTTTTGTGAAAATGTTTAAACATGCTGTGAACGTGGCTTATTGAGAGCTTGTGATTGTCGCCTTGTGCGTCACGCTGCGGTTATTGGCTCAGGAGATAACCAGGGGGCAATATATGACCCGCCCTAACGGGGCGCTCTCAGTTGGAAACCTCAGCGGGCCGCGGGTTAAAGCATTAGAACATCGTGAAAACAGCAAACGATCCTATGGATCCTACGCATCCCAGGATCCATAGGGTCCATAGGAGTTGTTGCTATTTTCACGACGTTCTGATACTTTGATCAATGAAAAACTTGTGTGCGTGTGTGTTGAAGATGAAAGCAATGAGCAATAGGTTGCAATGTGTTAAGTCATATGGTGCACTCTCCAGTGCATCCGCATTAAACGGTAAAAATACATTGAAGGACGGACCAACGGACCAGGTCCTAGTGTCCCTAAATGGTGGCGACGCCCATGGTTAGTGTATCTCCCATGGGCTTCACGTTCACAGTTCACACAGCACAGTGCATACCTCTACAATACGCCTCATACCTCGTACCACCTCCGTGCTCGCCAGACGAGAAGCACGGTGCACGTGTTCCCGCCTTGGCTTCATCACTGATCGAAAGTTGGCGGCGAAGCAGCCGGCTGGCTCAGGACGTGATCGCACCTCTGTCTGCCGTTACACCCGGCTTACGATTGCGCTGCAGGTCATTTTCGGCAGAATGTGTAATGACTGGGTATTGGGGGACACACACTGGTACGAACTGAAGTAGTGCACCGCGTCAAATCACGTCAATAAAAATCATCAGATTTCATGTGCGTACAATACGCTCTCATTTTTTCCAGCACCTATGAAACCCCCAAGTGAGTGTCAGTCGTACAGACTGACTTCTTGTCCCACTGAAGAGCGGCTTCCACTGCGTCCCTCCGGCTCCGCCACAGCAGACCCCCGCACATGGGTGATCAATTGTCGGCCGAGGTCAGCAGCTGCTGGTTTAGGGCGCTGTTGCGACTGCTTATGTGCCGTGTGTCTGTTCTGAGTGTAGAGCCCTTCATGTGTCATATTTTCAGCTCCCATTCCATTCCATCCCATTCAGCCAGATCCAAATCCATTCCGTTCCATATTCATATTTAATTGGGCTATCATTTCCATTAGTTTCCGCGAAGTTTAACATAATTAACTGTTTTTAGTGTTAAAAAATGATATGGTCTGTCTCATTCCAATCCAAAGTCATTCCATTTCCATTAATTCCCCAAAAGCATGTCCCATTTCCATTCCATTTCCATATCCATATATAATTTTCAATTGATGAAGGGATTTAGTGGTAACGGCCAGTGTACTGTTTGACGATCTCTGGACTTCGTCTCCCACAGCTGAGCTGGTTAGCTCACAGCAATCAACAGCCGGTCTGGAAGGCACTTCACTCCGCTGGAGTTCCTTCGATTGACACAGACCAGCCTCCAACTACGATGCAAATACACAAACAATCCTTGAACCTCTCCTGATTCTTACGAATCCCGGCTTTTCCACCAGCCGCGCATCCGTGTGTAGAAGTGATCGAGTCTAGCCAATGACGTGGGTAGGTAGGTTTCCACCAGCCGTGCATCCGTGTGTAGAAGTGATCGAGTCTAGCCAATGACGTGGGTAGGCGCCATGCGGCCCCAGGACACCATGCTGCTGAACTTCTGGCATCTTCGGTGAGCAGCGCAGTTTGAGAGCCAGCCTCAGGCGGTGTTATTGAAGCAGGGAATCCCGGCCTCAACGACCTCGCCTGGCTGCGACGCAGACCCGACATCGCCCGCGTTCCACAGCGCAGCGCGGAGCCAGGAGAGAGAGAGAGAGAGAGACGCCCGCGGCAATGTTTGGCCTTGCAGGCGCCTTCCCAGCGAATGGCGGGGCTAGAACACTCAGCTGGCTGGCTGGCGGCGGTGGTGGATGGTGGTGGTTGTGAGGATGGCGGTGGTTAGATTCAACCTTCAGCCGGCGCTCCAGACAGCGCTCTCTTCAATTACAGCGCGTCGGCAGGTCTGTTTCCAGGTGGCGGCCGATCCGCTACAGACAGTTCGAAAGACTTAGAAGAGAAGAGGGGATTTTAGAGAGACATGGCCCGAGACTGGAGCAAAAATGGCATTGCATTGCCTCTCATGAATGGTTGATGGTTTATGGAGCAGGTGTTGTTGGTTTGTTCTAAAGGTATTTGCCCAATACGGTGCGAGTCGTGATGGCAGGCGACATATGAGTTCAATGGCTAGCATATGAGTTCTCATGTAAAAGTAATGGACATTATTATCGGACATCGGTTAAAGGAGACGTAATTTTGCTTTCACTCAGACTGTATGCTGTAATTTTGCTTATAATATAAAACGAATAGTTCGTGGAACACGGTTTGAAATGGACAACGGCACAGTTGTTGCGCAACGAATACCACGCAAACACACTTTCTAATCCGTATAATCGCCGTTAATACTACACCATATGTACTCATAACATGACTGTACAGTGTTCACTGTTCAGCGCATGCAAACAAAAACAAAGCAAATCTGTCCGGGAAAACTACCCTAACTCCATTTGGGTCCGACTAGGAGAGGTAAAAATGCTCCGACTTCCTGATGTCCCTGCTCTCGGCTCGGAACACCATGAGGCGTGGCTACTTACTTTAAGCACCGATCACCGACTGAGCCGGAGTGGCTCAAAAGCGGCTCAAGTGTCTACCCTACATGAATCAAACGGGTCGAGGTTATCTGAACTATGTATGTACAATCGTTTGCACTTGCAGCGCGCTTATAAAATGTTTTTTTAATGTTTGACCCAACTAACTGCTATTTAGTACTCACTCATCAGCAGTTACTTCTGTTAGCTTTGGGATGTCGACATGCCTGAGTCGTCATCCTGCCTCGATTTGAGGGTTCCAGAAGTATTTTGAGTAAGAGTTATGAGAGTTTTCACCCTAGGCTAAGCTCAAATCACCTGCTCAATAATGCAAGCTCTGCAAAGCCCCATCATATATGTAAATCCATCATAGATGAAAACTTGTCCGCATTTGGCTCGGGTTTGTAAAGGCCAACGACCTCTGTACAACCGAGGATACCCCGAACCACCAAAACCAAAACATAGAGAGCTTCTTAGAACACCACAGGCTACCCGAGTCAAAACCTGTCGGCTGTCCACTGTGCGTCTCAAATCGGACATGCACGGCTCGGCAGTGTATAATACGCTCCATAACAATCCCTATCCATCACGGATCTATAGTGCTCTGCATAATCCAGACTCCGTGTCTTCGTGCAGCAACGTAAGCCTAGAATGCCTCGGCGTACATGCAAGCTCTAGCTGGAACAATGCCAGGATTGCCAGGAGCATGCTGGGACTGCGGGGTGCGAGTGCAGCCCAGAGCGCGCACAGGCATGCATTTACATGTGTGCAGAGTGTGTGAGATGACAGCATAGAATAGAGCAGCTAAATTGCTTAAATCGTCGCAAGAGCAGAGCGCAAACGCAAACGGAGGATGATTATTCGGCCGAAGACAAAGAAGATAAAAAAGCTTAAACAAATATGGAAATTTGGATTGGTGCTACGAAAGCGGCATATCAAAACGTGAGTTATGAGAAACATCAGACCGGCAACTTCAAAAAATTGCTAAAGGACAGCCTTCTGTGCGGTTTTCGTGAAAACAATCCACAACTTTCCGCCATTGTTTACACAAGTATCTGTCGATTTTCCACCCCTCACTGACTGTGGTTTCTGGAGTCTGGAGAAAGCTGCATGTAGCGTGAGTCAGCCCAGTGAGGATTTCACCTCGCCGACAGTTTCCACAATACCGATACGCACAGGAACTGTTGAGTCATTTCCCCGTTAGCCCGAGCCGGGCGCCGGTCCCGCCAGGCCGTCGACAGTCAGAGATTGGTGTGCTTAGTGTGCAAAGCCGATCAAAGCTCATTCAGGTGAAAGAGATAGTTCTAGTAATGTCAGGAAATTTAGAGCGAAAGGAAATAGCAAACATAGCACTTCACGTTTTCCTCTCTTGATTTAGGTTATGAGGAAATCATATTTAGTTGTGCTCAGCTACACTCAAACTTATATCAACACCAGTTGAGAACCATGTGTACAAAACACAGTCATCAAAAATGTACGGTTTGTTTATTATGTGCTTCCAAAAAACAAAAATGATTCAGTTAAAGCAAAGGCAGTTCCAGCTGCGCTAAACGAAAAAAAAATGCCCAGACATGTTTTCCTTGTTCTGACAATTTAGCACGCTAGCTAATCTGTATGACGTAGGCGTAAACAAAACAACAACGCTCGCAACTGTTCCATATGTTTCCGTATTCGGGCGTCCGCGTTTCCGTTTTCCTGCCGATAAGCGTGGGCGGCATCGGCTGCGCCATGACGCAATCAACCAGCCGAGTGTTTCCATATCGCCAACCTCACCATCACCATCACCATCACTCTGCGCACCGGCACCACGTTACAGAAACTGGCCGTCACGGTGGCGGATGATGATCGTCACGGCGACGGCTGGTGGCCGGTACTTCGCCGAGCCGTCACGACGTCATGACGTCACGACGCGCCGCACTGGGCGTCGCGATTTTCTCATCGCCGCAGCGCGACCGCGACCGCCGCCAGCTCCGCGAGACGGCCAGTCGCGTGTCGCGTGACGCTGTTGCGTGTGGCGTGTCGCGTGACGTCGGGTGTGGTCGCGCCGAGTGTCACCTGGTGATGTGATTTGTGTCACGGCTGGTCACGGTGTGCCTCCGGGGCCGCGGAGGCGGTTCCGCTCCAGTGGCGGCGCGCAGACAGAGCGCCTCTGCCAGCCATTGGGCTACCACTACCAGCCTACAGAGAGATGCAAATATACATAGATGGAGACTAGAGAGTAGAGAGGCATGAAGACAGGTTGGGTGCATTGTGAGTAGTTGGCTGCTGAAACGGAATGGAGAACGGCGGGCTGAGGCGCCGATCAGTGATGATGGTACGGACTCTGAACTGATGGTACGGATTGCTGACTTGTGGTACGGACTGAAGAGTGTAGGCCCGTGGCGCGAACTATTAACCGTTGGGACGGACTGATAGCACAGATTGGTGGGACATGTTGTGGGGCTGACTGGTGGGGCAAGCTGGTGGGACGAACTGATGGCCTGGTGGGACGGGCTACCCGACTGATGGGAGTGGGATGGGATGGTGGAACGTGCTGGTGGACCTGACTGGTGGGACGGACTGATAGGACGGACTGGTGAGATGGACCAGTGGGACGGACTGATAAAATGGTCTGATGGACGGGTAGAACGGACTGACGGACTGTTGAGAGGGACTGATGGACTGAATGGGTCGGGCTTACGGACGGAACGACGCACTGGTGGGACGGACTAACGGGCTGATGGGACGGACTGTGGGCTGATTGGACGGACTGATTGGACAGACAGACGGACTGATGGGTCAGACTGACAGACTGACGGACTGATGGGCCAGGCTGACGGACTGACGGACTGACGGACTGACGGACTGACGGACTGACGGACTGAAGGACTGACGGACTGGTGGGATGAACTGACGGACTGCTGGGTCAGACCGGTGCACTGACGGACTGATATGACAGACTGGCACCACGGACCCAGTCCGTGGTGCCTCAGTCATCCCGCTCACCGCCGCGCCGCCGGGCTGCGGAGAAAGTCCGCCGGTGGAGGCGACCCGACCGACCGGTCCGACCGGCCCACTCGGCTCCCGTCTCAGTTGACCAGCTCTGCAGGTGCAGCCGGCGGCGGGCTCCTGGTGCTTCCTGTTACCAGTCGCAGTAGAGTGGCAGAGGAGGCTCCTTGGATAAAGGAGTTTGAGTGATGTACTTGTGAGTTTTTTTTTGGGGGGGGGATGAGGTACAGTTTACGAGGTAGGAGCGAATGACTAATGATCCGTAGTCAAAAGAGCCGCCTGGATTTGATCAGATAGTCCAACCAGACTGTTCCAATCAGAACCAGCGTCAGAATGACATCGTGGGGTGACTCGTTTTCCTATCATTCAAGCTGATCGTTATGGATATTGTATAATTACGAGCGAGCACGACACGCTTTCGAGTCCTTACCGAGTACATGAAAGTTCTTACATAAAAGCGGCCTACTCGACCCGACACGACCAGAACCCATTTGGGGAGCTAATATTCTAGGAACCCTGCGTTCAATGAGCAATCGGTCTTAGCCATCTGATTGTCCTTACAAATGCACATATTCGCCATATGATATATAGAAGCAAAGGACACAACAGAAAAAGCACAACAAAATAATGTACCTATAATCATGACATCTGAAACAAGCTCCAGGACAATTGGGTGATGAAACCAAAAACACGGGAACAAATAACGCATATTTAAACCAAATTTAATCAATTTCATACGGTGCATCGTTTCCCTTCCCGTAATTTAATATCAACTCTCAACAAGCTATACATACTAGCAAACATTAAACTCGTTGGCGGCTGTGTGTAAGAACATCTTCACCTTGAACACAGGCTTATGAACACGGATGGGGAGGGTTGTTTTCAGTGGCACAGCCTACGTCAACATATCTGGGTCGAGGCCGGGCGATCAGCTGGCTTTCAGAACTCGGGAGGTTTTTGCTGTAGTGTGTCGCGGCGAGGGCTAAGGAGGGATATGAGGTAGGAGAGAAGGGACATCTTGACCAAATGTGTCTTGGCCCGTGAAGCGCTGGGGCGGTGACAACACTGCACGACAGTAGCAGCTGTGATGATGTGTGGCTGTCGGAGGGAGCACGCAGGAAGGTTGGCTGGGAGACCGCAGTGGACGCCGCAGACTGACAGCCTCAGGCAACACATGCAGGGTCCTGGACAGAACTGGAACGCATGGGTCCTGGACAGAACTGGAACGCGTGGGTGCTGGACAGAACTGGAGGGCGTGGGTCCTGGACAGAACTGGAACGCGTGGGTCCTGGACAGAACTGGAGAGCGTGGGTCCTGGACAGAACTG
>JARBER010021125.1:0-19728 GCA_030265075.1 Balanus glandula | reverse complement strand
GCCCCCCCCAAAGAGATATAAAGTTACGCCCCTGGACACGACACGACATAACAACACGAGTAAGATATCCAACAGTGCAGATCGGTGAACTCGTAGTTTTATTTGTATTTGCTAGGACCCCGAGCTAAATCATGTCCGAATTCAGACATGTCAATGAATCTGAAAGTACGATGCATGATCTCAGATGATCCCTCGGAAAAACGCTATGTTAGATACATGGCATATGTTAGATACATGATCCCACTGGATCCCATGCCAAAATACAATATTGGATTTTGATCCCAATGAAACCCACGATTAAATTTGGCAACTGATGTTTGATCTCACAGGATTCCATGAGTCACAATTAAATTGGGTCTATGAATCCTAAGGATATAACCAAGGACTAGAGAACTTGGTATTTTGGATCAGACAGAATCCTATTTATGTGCTATGTCATAATTACTGTATTTATTGACTAAATGTAACTAACGGCATGCGCCCATTCAGTTGCATTTGCATCAGATTCAAAGTACTGACAAATTACTTAAAATATGGGTTCCAAAAATATACATCTGTATAATTTTGGGTCTTTAATCCCGGTGGATCCCAATGTTAAATCGCTCCTGCAGGTATCGGATCCCGGCAGATCCGATAACCAATCTTGAAGACTGATATATAACATCAGTATATCTATTAAGCTGCCTAGACCATATGGGTATCGCCCTTCCTATATGAGCTGGGCACCAAACGCCATGACCTGACCGGCCGACCGCCGCGCTATCGACACACCGGAGCTGCGTCAGTCAAAAGCGGTGTCATTAACGTCGGTCCGAACCCCCCCCCCCTCCCTCCCCGGCTGACGGGACATTGACCCTGTGACTGTGACTCTGTGACCCTATGAGCTTGTGACGTAGTCTGGCTCGTAACTCCTGTCACCTGTGCAGGGGCGGGCGACCAATCTGGCCTCGGGGGTCTGCCCCGCAGCTCGAAGACAAGCATGTCTCATTCTCTTTTCTCTCGCGCGCTCTGTACGCCCGCACGTGTCTCGGTGCGGCTCCTGCAATGCATATAAACCCTCTGATTGAAGAATGAAGATGTGATTACTTCCAAACGGACTATGACACATTCAACAGTGCTAAAGAATAAAGATCCATCAACAAGTTTTGAAGTTAGACCGATGATCCCAGTGGATACAAGAGATCCAAATTCGAGAGACCAGATCCCGGGATCCGTTTTTGGGATCCGAGCACATGTCTGTGTCTGATGCCTATTATGTGGAGACGAATTATAAGCAAGCATTAGATGCACATTGCACATGCACATTTATACTGATTTATTTTGACTTAAAAGAAACCGCTAGTCAAAATGTAAAACTTACTGAATTACTGTATTTAAGGGTTCTTATGCCTTAGTTGTGACCGTACAATGTCAATGAGCCTGCTGGATCTCACGATACACTATGGGAGGCGACCAGAGAATTATGCGTTACACAGGCACAAAGTATTCAGATTATGATCCACGATTCCGCCAGACTGTTATATAATTTGTAAAAAGAAGCTCTGGATCGAATCCGTGTTTATCCCGGCATACGTTCGATTGCGTCAGTCCGTTTGCAGAGATTAACACCGATATGCTATCCCCAGTTGCACTCAGCCCTGCCTCCATTAACTGTCTGCTTTATGTTTACTGTCGACCTGTTTCGGTCTCTGTCCGTGATCATTCTGTCAGCTGCTGTCATTGTGCAGCTCGCTGCTCTCTGCTGCGCTGAAACTCCACTTCCCATAAATGGAGCGGATCATTACGCTTGTATTGTGACATTTGGTACATGAAGAATATTGCCTAATGGTAAATAGAGCATTTTTAAGTCTATCAGAGTCCGCTTTTATTAGACAACAATCGTGTGCTGTCTAAAAAAACGGCGGTAAACCGTGGATATGATTCAGCAGGTGTAACTGATGCAAGAAGCGACTGGCACTGCAGTCGGCGCGGCGCACGGGACTGGTTTCAGCCGTAACTCTGCCGGTCGGCATGACTCGAGTTCGGCTGACGAAACCAAGGCGCTCTGTTGCTCGCCCATTATCCTGCCGTTCCCCGGGCGTGCACCCCCTCCCCCCTGCCCCTCCGGGCACTGGCGACATTTGAGGTGACAGTCGCTAGCACGAATTGCCGACTCACTCCCGCCTGTCATTGCCGCTAGTCGAGGGATCTACATTAACGTGTGCGGGCTGGTCGGTTAGCTTTGTTTTCAAAGGTTGTTAAAAGGTACTAGATGTGTGCCATAGTGAATGATCGACGTTTTCTGATTTCCTGGATACAAGCTTATATTAGGATGTTATCTTCAGTCAGTGTTTTGCTTGGGCCATCCCGGACTTTAACTCTCGAAACTCGTCCAGTCATGGCCATCTGTTTAATTAGATTTAATTAATGTTTAATATCTGTTATATATTATATATATAATATATAATATATGTTATATATGTAATATAATGTATATGTAATATAATGTAATATGTAATATATAATGTAATATGTATGTAATATATATATGTTATATATGTAATATATGTTATATATGTTATATAATATATGTTTATTTATCTGTTTAATTAGAGCTGAAATAATATTGCGTAAACATGGTCTGCGTCAATTTATTGGTTTTACTGATATTAGCGGCCACACTGATGTCGGCTTTTTAATGGTTTCCTGGAAGCTAAATAATGTATTGTGTGTTTGTGGTTGTCCACCTTGGTAGTTCAGTGGAAGAGCGTTGGGCTTCAGACCTGTCCCGGCAGTAGCAGCCCGGGTTCGAGTCGCTTCGGCGCTCGCTATTTGCTCCTGACTGGGATGGCCGTCGGTGGCAGTGGGCGCTCTCAGGGTGAAGTGGCGTTAGTGAGCGGGGCGGACTGTATCCGATAGTCCATATACCTATGTCGGGCACGTAAAGCTTCGTCTATAAATTCTGCCGGCCAACAGGAATTGTACGATTGATTGGTCGGGTCATGACCTGGGCAACGAGCTCTGCTTATCGCGGGCTCTGACCTCAGAAATCAATCCATTGAAAACAACATTCGGACTAAGTTGATAAAAAGATGCATGTTATTGTTATGCAATTAGACACATGTATTGTTAATAGCTGGTGTGTGAGGTGTCAAGCTCCTCGCTGAATCATCTTCATCCTCTTTCCTTTGTTACATCACAGTTTCAGCTCTATCATCACAGAGCTTAGACTGGCACGTAGACCTTGGCGAATCACCGAAACTCACCAACGTCTCAAAGACTGTCCAAGGCTGGGCTACCTGTGCCTAGGCGGCCCACCCTTCTCCGCCGCCCGCGCACGTCCGTCTCTGGATTGACATCAAGGTCCCGGCGTATTGTCATCGGCGGCGAGGGAGCGACTCTGCAGCGATTGTGAATGTCACTCCGCTGTGGCGCCGCCGCGTCGCCAGGGACAAGCTGAGAACGTTAGTGGTTGGCTCTCACGGCTCGGGCGGGTCGGTGGTGTCTGAGAGAGCTTTCCGATATGCTCGTCAGACGGCGGCGTGACTAGTTTAGCTTTCCGTCCAAGCCCGTCAGACGGCAACGTGACTAGCATAGCTTCCCGACCAGGCCCGTCAAACGGCGGCGTGACTGAGGTCGGGTCTGTGCGGTTCTGTCCTGTCTGAGGAGTGAGGGAGCTCTGGTCCGACCTGTCCTCTCTGAAATGGCTATCTGATCGGTTCAGTCGGGCTCTGTCGTGTCTGAGTCCTGAGAGGTATCTCCAGTCCCGCTGCGTGTCATGTGGTCTGCGGACCGAGAGTAACCCAGGGTGACGGCCGGGTCGGCTCCCATTAGTGTCTGTCATTAACGTGTCAGTCCGTGTCGGCGTGAAGAGACGACACTCGAACCTGCTGTCTTTATCCTTCGACCTCTGGTCTGTTCCTCAGTGGAGATCAGGGTCCCACAAGTCAGAGACCGGCAATTACATATCTAGAAACAACTGAACATTTCAGGGACCGGCAGTCCTGGCAGACAGACACTAACTCCGAACAGCCAGTGTCCCAACGGTCAGGAACTGGCTGTCACAACTCACAAGTCACCAGAGACGATACTGAATGATCGGTGGTTGGTGGTCAGTGGTCAGTGGTCAGGGGATGGTTGTCTGGGAGTCTCCAGGGAGCTGACCGCACCAGCTGAACGTCCATCTGCTGAGCCCAGACGCGGCGACTCTCTGACCCGGACGGAGCATGCTGGGAATCATATTGTTTCGCATGTCATCTTGTCCTCTCCGGTCCTGTTCTCGACTCTGGCGCCTGTCGGACACTGCCGCAGGACTCACCAGGCGCGTGTGTCTGGGTCCGACACTGCCAGGCTGCCACCGGACCTCTCCCCAGGCGCCGGTCACTGGCTCCGGGCAGACCCGGCCCCGCCAGACACAGCAGCGCCGCCGGGTACGCACCCGACGCCCGCCGCCTCGGCATGTATGCAGGCTGCAGCGCTGGTGATGCTGCCACCGGCCTGGTGCCGACCTGGCTCCGGTCCGTGCTGCCGCCGGCCTGGCTCCGATATGCGCGCCGGCCGGTCTCACCAGCACCCGCCTGGCTCGCGGGCGGACACCGCCGCTCGCGTGACCCCTGGGCTTTACGCAGGGTGCGGCTAAGGTCATGGGCTTTGCGCAGGGATGCGGCCGAGGTCAGGGGCTTTGCGCAGGGTGCGGCTGAGGTCAGGGGCTTTACTCAGGTCGCGAGTAAGATCAGGACTCTGCGCAGGGTGCGGCTGAGGTCAGTGACTCTGAGTAGTGCGCAGGGTGCAGATATAACTTATAAGGTCAGGCTGTCATATAAAGATGTACCGGATAGCTGGTGCGGCGCGGGTCGTTGCTGGCACGGTGCTGTGCGTGATCCGAGGCCGGCCAGTAATGCGATGATTTACTGGATAGCCAATGCTGTGCAGACGCAGACGCCATGATGAAGTGAGACGTGCCCGCGACTGCATTATGCTTTCAACTGATAGGACCAACCGGATCCGTACCGACTTCTATTAACGGGGCTGTATAATGTAGGTAATAACGGGGTGTAATGTATCGTCAGGTAGATGTTCATGTCTAACGTTATACGCCCAAGTTTGCACCTGTTTTTTTTGGCAGCTGAAAGGACTCGTGAGTCTATTATGGTTATGTAACCGACTAGGTACGTTTGGACGTTAATTTTACGATATTGTCCTCTGGCACAAACACGTCCGATGGTTGATCATCATGTGGCGATATTTCCGACTGTGGGGTGTGGGAAGACCCGCGTGCTGTTGTGTGTCGTCTTTTGAGCGTGCACTGCCCGTGTTCGGCGCTGCAGCTGCCGAATTCCCGTGTCGCTCGTGACGACGTACGGGGAGTTGAAATGATATGGTTTGTGATTGCGGTGCACTTTGGAGCTGGAGATCTTCCTTGTTTGCCAACATGCCGTGCATCTCTGACTTGGATCTAAAGAAACGTATTCTGTTATGACAGCAGAAGCTTCGTCCCTGTTTTATCATATCCATACCAGGGTTGTATGTATACGGTCACGATTTGTCTTGTACTGCATTCGTATTGTGTGTTTGCTATGGAATGGAGTCTTGCTACCTTCAACGCGACCGTACTGTACGAGGTAGCCAGGTTAAGACGAACCGTGTCAGTGTGTCCGTGTCTACTGTCCAACGTGTCCAACGTGTCCAACGTCCGTGTCGCTGCTCCGTGTTTGTGGGGCTCAGGCATGTAGTCAGGCGGACGGGTGCACTGGGTTCCCGTACACCCTCTGATACCTCTTTGCACCCTCGGCCTTAGTTAGTCCACCCCAGTAGATAAAGTGTAACGCTTTCGCAACCAAGTAGAAAACAAACAAACCCAAACGGCTTTAAATCTTGCGCGTACAACAGTCAATGGCAGGATGATAGAACAACGACAATAAGTACACTAACATCAGTCATCAGGACATTATCTTCAGATATAGTATTTTTCGAATGCTGTGACTTTGGGGGTGATGCTAAAACTTTTGTTTGATACAATAATACATGTTTGTGGTGTGCGTATTGGGAATTATTGTCCAGCCTTTGGGAATTTAGGCTGGCTAGTGGCTATGGACCAGCTGCGGCTCCTGGCTTCACGGCTCGCCTCTGCACCGTGCCATGTCGTCCCTCAGCGCCGTCGTGTGACTGGCGTGCTCCTGGCTATCTCTCCGGTCACTGAGTCTGACGCGGTGTGATGCGACGGCGCCCTGCCGTCCCCCGGCCGAGCCGGAAGCCCGGTCTATCTTCCGTCCGTGCCCGCCTCACATTCGCCGAGCGTCGGCGGCCCGGCTGCCCGGCGGGTCGCGGGATGAGCTCATCAATCACGGTGGACCGCCGCTTGTCGCGTGTCGGACGGACAGCAGGGACGTGACCGGAGTCTGGGCGCCGGCGACAATTAAGCTGCACCGCGCGACAGTCCTACAGGCTGGTTACAGTGGACGAGTGGGCCGCTAAACCTGATTGATAGGGTTATATAATGCAGTGAAATGACGTAGCGAGGAGCATGGCCCGTGCAGGATACAAGCCTGGCTCTGACACGGACTCGCTGTCCGGACTCACGCACTGTCTCGCTTTAGAACCCTGACTCTGACTCTTACTCTGACTGACTCCCACGTTGGCTAACCCCAATTAGCTCTTACTCTTTCTAACTTAACCCTGACTCTGACTGTCCCTGACTCTGACTCTGACCCTGGCCCTGACCCTGACCCTGACCCTGACCCTGACCCTGACCCTGACCCTGACCCTGACCCTGACCCTGACCCCAGTCCTGCCCCCAGTCCTGCCCCGGACCTAGCTGATGTGTCCGCTTATTTGGCGACTGTCATCACGCATCATTGTCACCGCTATTTCCCTGACCATTGATTGCACTTGGCTTCGAAATTTGAACGAATTTCTAGGAAGTGCTGTGCACAGTGTTCACTGTGCATTAGTCTGTTGATTTCGGCTGGCAGAGGTTTATCGCTGACGTGCTATTTGTTGGCAGTCAATTTGACTCGAGGGAGGCGTTTGTTGTGATGGATTGGTTGTGTTGTGATGGATTGGATGGGTGCTGGCTGAGAAGCTAGTGCAGCGAGCTGGCCGACAGTAACGACAAAAGATGGCCGTCCGCTGCACTTGCGCAATCGCCTGACGGTAGAATTTAACATGGGAGCCCCTGGGAAGTTAGCTGATTCACGACTAATCGCGTTCACCGCGTTCACCACAGACTCCCATGTTAAATTATACCGCTATAAGGCGATTAAGTGAGTGCAGTGGACGCATTTCGACACTGGTGTTTACCTGGTGTGCGCCACCAATAGGTATACCTTACCTAATATATATCTGAAAGTAAGTCAAGCAAATGACTAATGCGTTGAACAGCAAATGACTAATGCGTTGATCGATCTGGTGGTTACTGGTTAGTGTAGCCGTTAGCTGGACCCGGTGGTCGGCTCGGGTGTCTTGCTGGCTTCCGTCGTCTGACGCGTCTGCTCGTTACCACACTGCTGTCTGCTGTCTGCTGACTGCTGACTGCTGAGCTGGGCTGGGCTAAGCTGGGCCAAGCTGGGCCGAGCCGAGCCTGAGTCCGTGGGGCGGGCCGTCCGGCCGGGGGCCGAGGGCGTTCAGTAGGCGGCGGCAGATCGGCGACACACACACACACTGACACGCCGGTCGGATATACCGGCCTGCATCGCTGCAGCCGCCGCGGCGCTGACCTCCGCCGGCCGGGCTGCGGCGGGCTGAGGGCTGAGGCTGACCTCACCGTCACCATAGCCGCGGCGTGCAGCGGCGCAGCTGCCGCGGCCATCAGCAGAGATGGCGCAGCTTCTGTGCAGGCGCGCTGCTGTCTAACATGAATCACGATCACCGCTGCTGCCGGTGCAGTGACTGCTGCCACCTGCCGCTGCCTCAGCCGGACCATGGTCACGGCACACGGGCCGCCGCCGGGCCCCGGTGACCTGAGGCCTTTTGCACAAAACAATATTCCTTGGTAAAACTCATTTCTACCTAGATTTATTGGTAAAATACGGATGACGTCATACTCCAAGCCCATCTAACTAACTTCGTAAAATCCTTTACTATTCGATCTAGCATTGTCAGAAACGGTGTTGTGTTAAGTTTTGACTAGTTTGGTGAAGTATAAGCAGACAAATTTGATCTTCCGTGTTTTACCAGTTCTTGGTAGAAATGAGTTTTACCTAGGTATATTTTTGGTGCAAGAGGCGCCTGGTCCCGGGGTGGCTGACTCACCCAGACGGAGGTTCCGATCACGGCCTGTAGTTGTACCCGGTGACTGATGAGTCGATGTCCCGGCAGTCACAGCCTTCAGTCTACCCTCGTCCGTAGTCTGTCTGACGGCGGCCGGAAGGTCGGTAGATGGGACGCCTTTTGCGGATGTAAGCAGCACTACAGCGAGAGTCTTGGTCGTTTTACTTGTACTTGTACTTGTACTTGTACTTGTACTTACACTTACACTTGTACTTACTTACGCACTAAGTAGAAAGCATAGATACAGCCTCAGCTCGTGCTGCTGACGAAACAGAGCTGTTATGTAGAGAGTAAAAACGGTTGTACCGGTCATAATGAAGTGTGTGATTGACACGTAATTAATCGTATGTTTATGAATCGCTGAATGCATCCTGTCTGTCAGTGGGGTAACTCGTTTGGTGGATGTTTGTTTATACTGATGTTATAAGCGGCGGGCCATGCCGCCTTTAGTTGCCGACCGCTGGCGGTTCGGGCGGGGGCGGCTGACCCGGTGACCTTGCGCGCCTGGTGACGGTAGCGGCCTGTCTGCTGTGGCGGCGGCGGGTGGGGCTTGGCTGGGTCGCGGCGGCGGGTGGGGCTTGGCTGGGGTGGCGGCAGTGTGGCGTGTCTGTGTCGCCACGTGGCGCCCCAGGTCTCCCGGTCTGCGAGCTCCGTCTGACCCGGCTCGCTCGTGACTGGCGCCCGTTACCCCAGCGGCACGGCCTGGCCCGGCTGGTCGTGTTCGTGGCCAGTTAGCGGCGCTGGTTCAGACTGGTCTGTCTTCTGACCGGTGCAGGATGGGGGCACTGTGCGGCGGGGTGTAGTGTGGGTGCAGGCTGTCTGCATACCGGCCGGCGGGCGACTGCATCTCCGGCAGCGTCTCTGTCGGCTGGCTACACAGCTGCGCGCTGTCCCGGCTCGTGGCGACTAGTCGCTCCCGAGTGCAGAGTACAGACGTCTCTAACTTCCGCTCGCTGCTGGGTATTGTCGATACATGGCTGGATCACTATATATATATCCGCTGCATGCCGCCGACGCTGGTACGGGACACCTCCCCGCGGCCCGCGCCGGTTGGGGATCACCTGTACACAGCGGCGTGTGTCAGCAGCCCTGCTGGTGGTGAGCAGCTCAGCAGGACTGCAGACTGCAGGGTCGACAGAACTGTAACCTTCTCCGACTCGGCCTGAAAAAGCGACTCGGCAGTCGTGATTAGCCGTACCGACAGGTGGAGCGGCGTTGGCGGATAGCACAGCCTGTCGTCCTGTCGGCCTGTCGGCGCCGTGTCTTCTGTCAGCCTGTCGGCGCCGTGTCTCCTGTCTGTCGATCTATGCAGACGGGCGTCACGTGTGCTGCTCCGCTGCAGACCAGCCCGGTCGGACCGTGTTGTAGGGCCTCGGGTCGGACCAGCTCGACGGCCGGGCGCTGTTCAGTCCGGTCACGACACGGCCGCACCCCACCGAAACGGCTAGTCTTCACGACACTAGATCACGAGGCTAGATCACGACTACGGGTGGCGTCATGATTGGTACCAACCAAGGCCATATAATATGGACATCAACTCCCCATACCCATTACCGTTTACTCCTCTTACTGCTGTGCTCATATAAACCTTGCAATTAACTTTTTTGTTTTTATGTGTACTCGATTATATATGCGTATATATATATATATATATATATATATATATATATATATATAAGTTTCAGCGGTACGTTTAATACGTTTTGGGCTCTACCGGTTGTACTACTATCCCACTCCTAACCAGTGACTGCCGGTGTCCCGTACGTAGCGGGAGCGTCCGGCCCAGCCGGCCGGACGAGATGCAGTGGCCGCCTGCACGGGACACTGAACAGGATACGGCCACTTATGAGGGGATTTGTGTGTGACCGAGCCGGGCGTCTGCCGTCTGCAGCGCAGCTGTGTCTTCCGGTCGGTCGGACATTGGTCGGGCATTGGTCTGGTATCGGTCGGGCACGGTTCAGGCATGGTTCGGGCATGGTTGGGGCATTAGTCGGACATGGGTCGGGCATGGGTCGAACATTGGTCGGACATTGGTTGGGCATGGGTTGGACATGGGCCGGGCATGGGTCGGACATGGGTCGGACATGGGTCGGGCACGGCTCTGGTACGACCAGGTGCGCGGCTTCAGTCTCAGACTGGGCGGAATACCACTCCACCCCGGCGCATCTCCTCACTCTCTGTTAATAACCCGGGACGGAGCTGCCTTGCCAACTCCGGCCGCTTATCTGTCACCTCCTCAGTCCTCAGCCTCGGCTGCCTGGCAGCGTGCACTGTTGCCCTGTGCACTGCAGGCGGGAGGGCGTGCGGCTAGGTACACGACCTCTCGGCAGGCGCCGACGCCTCCTTGGCACGCGCGCCAGGACCCGGCGGCCGACAAGCCGCCCATTTCTCCATCCCTGGACTAGGAGTGTGAACCCGGAGGTGCCGTCGGTCGTGCCTTGGTGCTGGGCTGTGACGCCGCGTGACGCGTGGTCGGCATGCTGGCACTGGCACGGGCATGTCGGGCATGAACTTAGGAGGCCAACAAGGTCGCGCGCTGACATTGCTCAGTGATGTTGTTCATTTGACCCGTGTTGGTATGACCTCTGTCTCAAGTTTGTCTGCAACTCGACCAGCAGGAGCAAGTTTCACTGCTGCTGGGTAGGCATCCCAAGGTCGTCTACGGAAATTGACGCCTAACCTATCGAGACGAGACGACATACCCGCGATCATGGGCTCCTGTTTCTGCTGATCTGTTCTTGATCGTGTTTTTGTGTGGACTTGTTCACCAGGTACGGATCGATCCGCGCCTGTGGGCTTGCCGTGGCTGATGGCCGCCTCACGACCTGTGGTTACTGCGCGCAGAACGCTGCATTATTCTCGGCAGCTGCGTACTGATCTGACGGCCATCTAGGCGGTGTCTGGGTGCTGTGTGGAGTGGCCAGATTTGTGCTGTAGAGCCCATGTCAAAGCTGCCGCTCTATTTACACCGATGCGTCGTATCAGGCGAGATGTTGACTTGGCCGCTGTGGACGCCAGCTAGGTTTCGGGCGGCGCTGTGCTGATGTTGACGTTCGCCAAACGGCAGTTTTTTTATGCGTGAGTCTTCTGCGTGAGTCTAGCTCAGTGTCGGGACCGAGAATGGTTGGGGCGAGAAAGTGGTGACCTTTTTTCTGCGGTCACTGAACTTGTTTCGAAGCACTTTGTGAATTAAAGAAATTAGTTCACCTTCAGGATGGGGTGGGTCCTCAACTTAGAACATTTTGGCCCGTGTCGAGGAACTTATCAGCAAGTCTTCTTGGATAAAAGGCTCCTGCTGAATATATTTTTCTTTTTGGCGAAGGAATGCAGCGCTGGTAGAGGAATGCGTTATGTTAAATGCGTGATCCGTGCGTCCTTCAATTAATAACTTACAACCTGCTATCCCACATTGGTGCGATGTGTTACCGTTTTTTAAGATAACATAAAATCATGACAAGATATAATAAAATCGTGTTTGAATTTTTTTCTGAAGGTGGCCTGCTTGTTTCCTTTACAGGAAACAGACCACATTTCGAGAATAATGCAGAACACAATTTGATTACTTTTTGTAATTAAGTATTTTAAAACTGTTGATACGTTGCTCTAATTCATGACAGGAGGTCGTAAATTATCAGTTTAAAGACGCGCGTATCGCGAATTTAACATGACTGATTCCTCTTCCAGCGTTGCCTTCCTTTCCCAGGCGAGTTTGGTCCCGGACATTGTCGTCGTCGTCGCACAGACAATTATTGCCCTCCGGGCTGTAGTCTGGTTAAAACAAGCTCTTGCAGGCCCAGAATTATTCCTCAAATGCCTTACATAACCACAGCATTAAATAAAACTTAAATTGAAGATAAACTATTCCCTTAATATCATTAGTAGAAAATTGCTGGCTATTAGCTTATGGCTTTATATCATTAGCGGGTAATTGCTCATTGCTTATATGTTTGAAGGAGGGCAAGCTAGAATGTATTTATTAGTTTAGCCCGTTTCGATCGCAATCAGCTGTACTTTTGTTTTGTTGTAATCTAAGCGGTATGCCGGATACACGTCCACCAAAGATCGAACGGTGAATAATAATTGTGGTTCCATTGGTTTGATTGATGGGCCTTCACACCGGATGTAGACTCCGCGAACGCGTGCGTTTTGCATGTGGACTCAGTGTCCTCGCGTTCTCGATGCGTTTTCACACCGAAAACGCATCGAAAACGCGGAGACGCGAGTCCGCATGCATTACGCACGCGTTCGCGTAATCCGCAGCCGGTGTGACGGCCCCAAGGCTGGACGGTCCCATTAGGATGATGCACTGCTCGGCGCGTTGTTTCCTCTTCCGTCTCCGGCTGCGGCCGATCGCTGCCTGGTGTGTAATGTGTGTGTGTTGGTCTCTGCACCGGGGCCGGCCCTCGACTGTGAAGGGCGCCATCAATCACCACGCCGGAACACGGCCGCCGCCGCCGCCGCC
This sequence comes from Balanus glandula, assembly GCA_030265075.1. NCBI lineage: Eukaryota > Metazoa > Arthropoda > Thecostraca > Balanomorpha > Balanidae > Balanus > Balanus glandula. Next base: position 7,019 of record JARBER010021125.1, on the reverse strand, counting down.
TGTTTTTCGGCCTTTGTGCAGGCAAACAAAGCCGGCCCTGCGCTCACCTGCCGCGATACGCAACCTGCGGTATGAGCTGTCTCGGCTTCTTGCCCCGCGATAGTAATGCAACGGGAAACAAATGCTTGTTTCATTGGTATTTGTGTTTTTTATAATAATAGAAAAAAGTCTAGGAAACGGAACAGCGAAAGAGAAGCCTGAAACAGGAATATTTTGAAAAATTTGTGTCACACTAATGCAAATACATTAGGTCTCTGGTTTGAACTCTCTAACCTTGCTAGTTGCACATTCTCTGCGAGTCTGCAGTATCCCTAACTTTGCGCTGAGCCGTGTTCAGCTGTCACGGGAGGATGGTGTTGCTGGCAGTTCTCGTTACGAGCTGGTGCTCCGCGCCCGTCATTCGTGCGTCATTCGATCGTAGGCCCGTTTACAGCCTGTATGCACGGGGCGGCGGCCCGTGTCTGTTGACGGACGATATCGCCGTCACCAGCCGGCGGCGTCTCTCAGACTGAAGTGTGCAGCTCCTGTCGCCACGTGTGCTCAGCGGCGGATCGGCCGTGTTGACAGTCTGGTGACATTCCAGTGTCCACGGCATTGCCACTCCTTAGCCATCACACGAACTCGTGGATTCCACTTAAACACCGTCTCCATCCCCGTGTGCTCCTCATGACGGCATTATGTGAGCACGCCCTTAGGCGATGTGCTGAACTTCTGTTACTCCGTAACGGTCAGTGACAACTGCCCCTGCCCCTGGGTAGAACTGCTGTCAAACGCTGCCGTTAAGTACGTCTGCGCCTGTATGATCCTGACCCGAGGCCTGTGCAATGTGCATGGCCACCTGCGGTTCGGCGGTCAGTAGTGGTCCGGGTGGGGTAACTAAAAGTGGGGGTGGCAAAAGGTGTTACGTCACACGGCTGCGGTTCGCTGTAGTCTCGGCGGTTGACACAGATTAACCGCTGAACCGCAGGTGGAAATGTATTGTAAATTTGCGCACCGCGGCATTCAGTGTTCAAGAGACGTCTGCATGATTAAATGGTGGGGCTAGAGCCTGCGGTTGACCGCCGAACCGCAGGTGGCCATGAGCAGGCCTCCAGCCTCTGTGTAACGCTGCCCTTATGCGCTTCTCCGAACTCCTCTCCAGCACTGTGACCGCGTCTGACTCTGTCTGACCCCGGCTGACTCTGTCTGGCCCCAGCTGACCCCGGCTGACCCTGTCTGAACATGTCTGACCCCGGCTGACACCGTCTGACCGCGGCTGACCCGGCTGACCCGGCTGACCCCGGTTGACCCCGTCTGCCGCTGGCTGACCCCGGCTGACACGTGTGACCGTGGCTGACCATGTCTGAACATGTCTGACCCCGTCTGACCGCGGCTGACACCGTCTGACCCCGTGTGACCCCGTGTGACCCGTGTGACCCGGCTGACCATCGCCTGTGTGTCGCTCGGCAGATCCGTAAGACGGTACCGCTGGTGGAGGCGGCCACCATGTCCATCAACCCGTGCACCTCCTTCCGCATGCTGAACGACTTCGTCCAGCTGGACGACAAGGACGTGGTGATTCAGAACGGGGCCAACAGTGCCGTCGGCCAGGCCGTTATACAGGTGAGCAGTGGCTTCACTGGTGAGGGGCACCGGTTTGTCCCTTTGTCTCCTCATCTGTGCCGTCTTTTTTGCATCGTGTTTCTTTTTTAAATGAAGCAAGTTATTTGAATATGTATGCTCCTTTGTTTAGACATGATTTTCTTCCTATTTTTATTTTTGTCTACATGTACTTATTTTAGCCTTTTTTCTCCTCGACCTCAGACTTCGTTTCTTTACCATTAAATTATCCCATTTTTATGTTTGATAATTTTATTTCGACCTCGTGAAGCGGAAAACAATGCTGTGGTGAACGATAAGGTTATGACCTGGGCAATAAGCTCAGCTTTGGGTGGGTCTAACCTCGTCAATTAATCTATTCAAAACCTTTGAACTTTTATTCTGTAAATCGTATATAATTTGCTATTTGCTATTTGCTTCGGCTCGAGCCGCCTGCTCAGGCGTGATGGCTGCGGAGAGGCGGTAACCGGACCGCCCGATCGTATCTCATTCATTAGCGGCGGCCCGGTAAGCGATGGTGTTCGATCAGCTTTAATGACGCCGCTCCATCATCGCCGGGTTTGTCGGGCGCCCTCGGCAGCGGCGGGCTGGTTTGTCACAGCGGCCCTCGGCAGCGGCGGGCTGGTTTGTCACAGCGGCCCTCGGCAGCGGCGGGCTGGTTCGCCACAGCGGCCCTCGTCAGCGGCGGGCTGGTTTGTCACAGCGGCCCTCGGCAGCGGCTGGCTGGTTTGTCACAGCGGCCCTCGGCAGCGGCGGGCTGGTTTGCCGCAGCGGCCCTTCGACGTTTCCCGCTCCCCCGCTCCGTCCGCGCATTTAGCATTCGGTAGCGGGCGCCGCGCGGTTTTTGCGCTGCGGTGCGGTGGTGCGTGGTGCCTGTTCCGTCAGCTGTTGTCTGAGCTGCGGACAGACGGGCTGCAGCGGCTACTGCGCTGCGCTGCACTGCCTTACCGCCGACTACTCTCCGGCTCCAGGGATGAGGGTAGGACCCTGCGATGAGGAAATGGGATGATGAAACTGCCATGTCGGCACTTTCTCAGCTGGCAGCGCGGCGCGTCGGCCGGGACTGAGCGTCTGATGCGTGCGACTCCGTCAGCTGTGGGATGTTGAGACGGCCAGGGTCGGGGGGGGGGGGGGTCGGGGTTCAATGACCTTTTTCGCTGGTCTGGTGTGTCTGACTGCTGACATCAGTCTGTTTTGTGTTAAATCACACCGTGTCGGCCACAGGCTGGTAGTTCGGCGATAGCCAGACACGAGGTGGTTAGGAACGAAAACGGGCGTACAAATATTTGGGTTTGGAAGCTTTGGATCGATGGTTGAAACTGGATGCTTTTTGATTATTTACGACAAATTTTGGCACTGTAAATGATGCCAAGTATTGTCTTACGTGTATTCATGGCAGGAACTATAAAAGTGAATATTGATGCTTATTTGACTTGTAGTGTCCAGATAGCTGTGACTGCCTCGTATGACTATTGACTAACCTCCTCAGATGTGCCGCGTGTACAACTACCGCTCTGTGAACATCGTCCGGTCACGAGACAACCTGGACGAACTGAAGGAGTACCTCACCAGTCTAGGCGCCACGGTGATCCTCACAGAAGAGGAGCTCAGGTGAGTAGGTGAGTACATGACTAGTCTGGGCGTGGCGCCCAGACTAGTCAGGTACTTTAAACTAACGGGCTTATCGCTCCAACTATCGTCATCGTATATGATGCAATGCCGGGCTGCGCTCATCAATTATTTATATTTTCCCTATCGCTTGTTAATGTTATACTGGTGTGAAAAACTTTAGTCGGATGACGCTCAGTTGACTCAACAACTATAGCTTAGCCGTCCTTGTGTTTATCGGTGCCGAGTGTGATGCCTGTTCCAGCTTTCACCAGTTAAGCACATATGTATTTGCTCCTGATTGGCCACGATTAATTTGTGAAGTCCGAATATGCGCCTATGTGTGTCTTTGCTCATGGAATCGCAGGCCAAGTCGATCGTTCTTGGCTAGGTTCATGCCGCATATCCGTGCAGTGCAGCGTATGCTGAAGTCACCTGACGATGGCTAATCATGAATACATGTATGAATGGTTTGTAGCGCAGCGCTCATTCCGTCTGCTCAATTTCAGATACGAGGGAACAATTTCAGAACTAGCCGACTGCTAGTCTGATGCGTATTCCTGACATCCGTCCATTATTAACTGCATGTTTCTTTAACGATAATCTGGAAGCCTGTTTCATTCGTCTTGTTTTGCCGGACGAGTGGGATGTATTCATCGTAATCGGTAAATCTCATCCGAGCCCGGTTAACTGGCCTTGGTTCTTTAACAGAAGCAGTACTGATAAGCAATTGTTCCCGCGCTGTAACGAGGCGAACATTTCCGTCGACACGACTGTTTAAAAACATTGCAGCCGTCCGGCCACCGACAATGTGGCCGCACCTGCAGCAATTAAGGTCCCCAGATTCAGTCCCTGTATCGAGGGACCTGCAGCAGTTAAGGTCCCCGGATTCAGTCCCTATATCGAGGGACCTGCAGCAGTTAAGGTCCCGGATTCAGTCCCTGTATCGAGACACCTGCAGCAGTTAAGATCCCCAGATTCAGTTCCTGTATCAAGGGACCTGCAGCAGTTCAGGTCCCCGGATTCAGTCCCTGTATCGAGGCACCTGCAGCAGTTAAGGTCCCCAGATTCAGTCCCTGTATCGAGGGACCTGCAGCAGTTCAGGTCCCCGGATTCAGTCCCTGTATCGAGGCACCTGCTGCAGTTAAGGTCCCCAGATTCAGCCCCTGTATCGTGGGTCCTGGAGTAGTTCAGGTCCCCGGATTCAGTCCCTGTATCGAGGGACCTGCAGCCCAGTGCAAGCTCCCGGATACAGTCTCTGTATCTGGGGCCAACCACGTTGCGCTGTCTGTTTGAGCGGCGAGTGAAGGCAGCTGTGGGTGTCACTCGGGTCTGCTCCTCCCGGCGCCGGGCTCCTGACGGCTGTCTGTTGAAACGGCACCTGACGGCAGTCTGTCGGACCGGCACCTGACGGCAATCTGTCGGACCGGCACCTGAAGGCAGTCTGTCAGACCTTCACCGGCACCTGACGGCAGTCTGTCGGACCGGCACCTGACGGCAGTCTGTCGGACTGGCGCCGTACATATGACGGCAGTCTGTCGGGCATCTAACGGCTGTCTGTTGAACCGGCACCGTGCCGTGCCGGGCCAGAGTCGTGACTGGGCACATGACGCCGTACCTGGTCAGTCTGAGTCGTGTGTGCCATGCCGGGCGGCGCCCCAGCCTCGCCTGGGCTGCCGCTGCTGCTTTGCGGCGCCGGGGACTGGCGGTGACATGTGGCCGGACATGTGGCCGTAACAGGCACCGACCGGCAGCAGCCGCGCCCTGTGCACTGTGCAGCGTGCACAGCCGGACTGGGACAGCTGGGATGGGAGGCTCCACCGCCAGAACCGGCGGAATTGAGTTAAAGGTCAGGGTGTGATCACTGCCGAAGTACTGAGGACGGAGTGGGACGGCGACGCGGAGTTTGGGACGACGTAGGTTGCCTTATTTCTTCTGTCGCTGTATTGCAAAATACCACGATTAATAATAGAAAACAGAATATGCCGTGACTCCTCAGAAGTTTCCACGGCTGGGCCTCATCAGCTTGTCAAGTTTTCTCGTCAGGGTTTGACTGGCTGATTGATTACGTCTGCAGCAAATGGCATTCGTGCCGCCTGGAATGCTGCAACTGTGTTGAGCTGACCCAGTTTCGCCGGTGCTGTAAGTCCGACGATAATCAGCGGCGGCGCCATTGGATGTCGTGATTCTGTGACCGGATTTTGGGTTCGTTTCGATGACCGTAATGAGGAATGTGTTGAGTGATGATTGGTGAGCAGCCTCAAACTGGGGCGTTTTGTTAAGTAGGCTATACACCCGCGGTGTCAAAGTGTAGATATGTTTTTGCGGGGAAGTCTTCTGAGTACCCACTACCTAACATGTCAGTTTATCATTTGTGTTCCATGATTGTTATGATTGTTATTGACAGTGGCGGTTGGCACCATGTGTAACCATGGTGGCTTGAGCACTCCAAATACCAAATCATCATCAATTCCTTCGTTGGCGGGTTAGGCGCACGACATACCAAATCACCATCATTCATATGTAATTCCCTTCCAAGGTTTAAGTAATAACAGTTCGTACAATGGAGTCTCATAAATAAATCAACCAGACACGCTATTACTACCTACCATCTGGCGCTTCTAAGGGTCAGAAGTAAACTGAATGTCTACCTAAAATGTCAGATTCAATAGTGGGTATATCCTTCACTCCTTACTGCTAGCTGCATTGAATTTAGGTTCACTCAACGTGTCCAGAAACCTGGTAGATTCGTATGCTTTGAAGTTGGAGTTGTTGGTTTGTGTTCTCTAGAGAGGTGTTTGTTCAACCCTGCACGCCAAATTCCTCCACGAGTTCCACGAGTTGCGGAATTAGGCACGATAGATGACTGTGTTGTTGTATCTGGGTGTAGCCATAGTTCTATACATTTATCGCGAAATTGACGCCACTCAGGCACCACACTGGCGGCCTGTGTGCCTTCCAAAGCCGCGGCACAGTAGCCGTTGGCTGGCACGCCCCAACTGACCGGCTGCTCCGTTCGTCCGGCCGGGGGCGGGGAGTCAGTTGCATTCCGGCCGCGTGGCTCAGAGCAGACTGTGTGATGTATATGTATCCTAACAGCGGCGCAGCGGCGGGTGCGGCGTGCTGCGGCGCCGTGTGCGTCAGATGTGACGGTAATGGCGCGATAGTAACTAATTATGGCGATGGTCCCGGGCCTGCACCCTAATGAAGTGCGGATACATCTCGGGCTGAGGACTCCCGGAGGCAGTCCCGTCCGGAGGTCATTACGAGCTGTAATCGGCTGGCGCGTGTGGGGGGAGGGGGGGGGGGACGGGGACGTCGAGTCGGCGGGAGATGCTGATGCCAGTTGTTATGCTAATGCCAATGTTGGATGGTGTTTGGGCTGTTGTCAGACAGTGGGTTTGATCGTTTGTTGTCAGACGTTTTGTCTCTTGTAAGTATATGATGAGACTGACAGCATTGTAAGATTGAACGTGACTGAATTGTAGCCAACCCTTCTACTGATAATGACAATGTCTTGTCTTTGTTGGCTGTTTGACGTGCTTTTCCACTGGATGTTTTATCTCCATCAGAGTTTTGTCTTTTGCCCAGGCTTCTCTCGCTTGAGTCATCCCCATTACCGTGCATTGTATCTGCGTCCCGTGTTCATGTCTTGATTTCGCTGCCTCCCTCCTTAACGCCGCCTGCTCCCGTGTCCGCCTTCAGAACCACACAGCTCTTCAAGTCCGGCGAGCTTCCCAAACCGCGGCTGGGTCTCAACTGCGTGGGCGGCGCGTCTGCGACAGAGGTGGCGCGCCAGCTGGCGCCGGGCG